>CAIGQQ010038318.1:1255883-1277143 GCA_903798035.1 Danio albolineatus
ATATATATATATATGGATGGATGGATGGATGGATAGATAGATGGATAGATTTTTTACCATAACAGACAAATTATCCATCAGTTTCCCCATGGGTCGTCTGTCTCAGGACTTGTATATGGGTGAGACACTACAGGTTTGTGAGAATTAATGGAGTTCTAGCTCCACAGCATTCAAATTTCTAGGCCGTAACGTTTCCAATTACAGTACTGCAGATATAGAAAAGGAATTCATGGATACTGGTTGAAAATGTCATTCGGAAAGTTTGAAAAGAGAATGTGGAAAACTTTAGAAACTCTGCCGCGATCACACTAGAATTACTTTGGTTTTGTTTTATTTAAAGGGGTGGTCCACTGCGATATCATATTTTAAACTTCAGTTGATGTGTAATGTAGCTGTGTAAACATAAACAGCATCTCTGAATGTAAGATGTTCAAAGTTCAATGCGAAGGGAGTTAGCTTTTACAGAGTTAGCTTAGCAAAGCCTACAGCGAATGAAGTTTGGGGACTACAAAAAATACATCCATGTTAGTAAGATCACAAGGGTTTCCGGTTACATGCATTTACCAGAGGGGCGTGGCCAGAGGCGTTTTTATGTTATAGCAGAGAAAGCTAATATGCCGTCCAAACACTGCTTTTCCACAGAGCTTCTTCTGTTTCTGTATTTGGGCTTCCTTAGGACACGACACAAAGAGAGAAGTGCTTACAGTTTAATTTTACTTATGTTCCAGAGAACCATAAATATATATAGCAATATCTCTCCCAGTTCAGTGTCTAGCGTTAGCGTTATGTTGTAGCAAGGATGTAAACAACAAGAAATGCTGTTTGGCACGCTAACAATTTAGCTACAAATTCATATTTTTCAGTCAAACTGCTGTAAACACACACACTCTTTAGTAGCGCTGCAGCATCTCTCTGTATGACAGCTTTTCCTGCATTCTACATCTCAGATAATGAGCTCACAAAAGATATGTGAACGTTTCATAATACTTACACATGCCTATATATGGGAAGGACATGTAACTCATTGAGTTAAATAAATACAGGATAGCTCGCCTTACTCGTGTTGCAGCAGAAAAGTCAATCAAAACTCAAACAGGTCGCATCCCACATCTTGTGCTTTATCCTCCAGCAACAGCATCACTGTATATTACAGAAAAATTACTTAATTCGAGCATCAGAGAAAAATGAAAATAAACATCGGCCCCGCACACATGCGGTTCTTGTGTTTCATGCTTCTACAGACTGTTCACACATTTACACAGCTGAGGTAATGCTGTTTGTGGAGGAGTGACGCTTTACTGGTGATGTGGAGCCGATCCGCGAATCACAGCACATTATGTTAGCTGACCAATCAGAGTCTCTTGAGGGCGGTCCTTTCAGAGGAACTAGGAAATATGACATTTTCATGTTAGCTGAGTGGCTGTAAATAATCAAAGTAAGATATATGAAAAAATAATGTGTTTTTCTACAAGTGAAGCATGAGTATACATTGCTTTGCATCTTATAAACACAACCAAGCCTTAAAGGGGTGGTCCAGAATGTAGAAATAAGAAATAAGCTTATTTCTACATTCTGGACCACCCCTTTAAGGTACAATCCACACTGCGCTTAACAGTAGAGATGTAACGAGTCACAGTCAGTCGGTTGTAAATCGATTCAGCTATGTGTTTATTTAAATCGGTAAAAGTGTTGAATTATTCGCAATAGATTTTTTAAAACAGAGGGGGCGGTGTGTTTACAGGTGCAAGCTTGCTTTATCTTCACATCAGCAGCGAGCAAGAGGTTAGACGGCAGAGTGAAATGACAGCAATGAAGTGCACCAGACAAAACATAAACTATGTGCAAATACTGCAAAATGACGTTTACTTACACTAACAGAGTGAATACGATGCACATAAACCGTCAGCACAGTGGAAAAAGTGTGAAGACGTTTTTCAGATTCATTCATTCATTCATTTTCTTGTCGGCTTAGTCCCTTTATTAATCCAGGGTTGCCACAGCGGAATCAACCGCCAACTTAACCAGCCCTTCCAGCCGCAACCCATCACTGGGAAACATCCATACACACACATTCACACTCATACACCACAGACAATTTAGTCTTCCTAATTCACCTATGCCACATGTCTTTGGACTTGTGGGGGAAACCGGAGCACCCGGAGGAAATCCACGCAACCACGGGGAGAACATGCAAACTCCACACAGAAATGCCAACTGACCCAGCCGGGGCTCGAACCAGTGACCTTCTTGCTGTGAGGCGAACATGCTACTCACTACGCCACCGTGGCGTCCCTGATTTTCAGACTAAAAGAGAAATTTGTTCTATTACAGAGCCAGGTGATAGATTATTTTTTACCCTCTTCTAATTAATTATACTAATTAGCTACACAAGTAATGTTAATTTTTCACTTTCATAATCATGTTCAACTCCACTCTCTATCCTACTATATAATTAGTAATTTTATAATCAATGTAATTTATGCCAGTGGCCAGTCCCCTGGGTCGAAGAGCCTATTGACCACCTCTGTACACACTGCTCTCTGGTTTAGGAAAGGTTTCCCTCTCCACACCAGCCATCTCAGTCCCCAATGAAAGTTTTTTTAGTTTGTATTATTTTTATTTTATTTTTTTTTGTACATTTTTTGTTTTTAAAATAGCATTTTGGTTATGGCAGAAAATATATTATTTTACAAAAAAATGTGCAGCATTTAAGAAAAATTTACCTTAAACTTGTTTTAATTTAATTTTGTTAAAAAATCTTGACTGAGACACGGTGGCGCAGTAGGTAGTGCTGTCACCTCACAGCAAGAAGATCGCTGGTTCGAGCCTCGGCTGGGTCAGTTGGTGTTTCTGTGTGGAGTTTGCATGTTCTCCCCGTGTTCGCGTGGGTTTCCTCCGGGTGCTCCGGTTTCCCCCACAGTCCAAAGATATGTGGTATAGGTGAATTGGGTAAGCTAAATTGTCCGTAGTGTATTTGTGTAAATGAGAATGTATGGATGTTTCACAGAGATGGGTTGCGGCTGGAAGGGCATCTGCTGCGTAAAACAAATGCTAGATAAGTTGGCGGTTCATTCCGCTGTGGCAATCCCAGATTAATAAAGGGACTAAGCCGAAAAGGAAATGAATGAATGAATCCTGACTGAATAGTGAGATTAGTATAGCTAATAGTATCGAATCGTGAGTCAGGAGAATCCTTACATCCCTACTGAACAGTATGTACAGTAGTGTATGTATGAATTCTTTTAAATTTTTCTAAATGATTAATAGGTCTACATGAGAACATGCTTGTCCCTGTCTGGGCTTTTGGTCGTCCCATATGTGATTACCATGAGCTAACAAACTCTGAATAACATTTTGTTATTTTGTTAATGAGCTCTGAACTGCAGGAAGAAGTGAATCGATAATGCCTCCTCTGCTGCGGGGGGTGAGACACAGAGAGCTTTAATAGCTACTGAAGTTGTTAAACACATTGCATTTTCCCCATGCAGACAGCCAATGAAACTGGAGTAGGCCATCATTCAGCTTTCATGAAAATGCTGTTGCATTTTACCTGCTTCCTTTCCTTTGTGTTTCATTGTATGTGTGTGAATTCCAGACAGGTTCATTGGAAAATCAAAGCCGGTTAGGCAAGTGTTGAAATTAGACACCTCATTCAGATTTAATCTGTCTGTCCACAACAAAACAGTCTGGATGGATCACCTTAGTGAGGCTGATTGTGAAATTATTCAGAGTTCTGGCTACATTAGTATTCCCCACTAGTCTGTGGAACATGGATGACAGTGAACCAGTACTTGTGTACCTGGAGGAAGGTCATGAATATGCGTCGGTGACCTTCTAAGTTAATTCTGCATTGGGAATTAATTCCCACTGAGGGGCCACCCGGGATCTCTGATTGGTGGTTGTCACGGATACCTGCACTCAAACCCTCCCTCCATCCTGTTGAGCTCCAAACCTGTCACTCTTTGAAGATCAGAGGATCTCGCTAAAGAAGTGCCAGCGTACACTCACACACACCCACTTCCTCTTGGCACCTCTGAGTTCTGGAGCTCACACACACTTACCATCATTCCACTTCCATCTCACGAGAGTTGTGCTGTGAATTGGCGTTCCCTAATAAAACACTCCATCAAGAGATTCATAGCAGCGCAGCTCTGCAACATTAGCAAAAGACCTTTTCCAGGGCAGTTGCTCAGCTGCTGCACATTGCCAACTTTGAATTGATTTCAATGGAGAAATGTGCTTTTGAAAGATGCACTTTCGTCCAATTTGGTGGAAGTAGAGCTAGCTTGACCCCATGGGTCCATAATAGCGTACATTTTTGGAAGCACCATATGAGGCAGGGGCATATATATTATATACAATGTATTTTTTTTATTGACTTTTACTCTTCCTACTGTGAAGTTCACAAAGTTTGCTTCAAGACTACATGATGACCACAAACAGGCTCATTAGTGGGTTTATGATTCATGAAATGATAAATGGGACACCCTGGAGCCTCATGGACTTCAAAGAGTAAAGTTTAACATTTGAGACACCGACTGTGTTGAAATCAAAACCACATTAAGACAGACATTTTGTCCGATAAATATATTTGATGCACATTAACACAGCATGAACTCTTCACAGAACATTTTACAAATGAAATTGTACCTTTATCATTGATTTGGTACTAAAGATTCAGAACATTTGATGCATCTCTTGTGTTTTGTCATAGTTTTTGACATTCTTTTGGGGATTTCTTTACTGCACTGTAATATGTGGAGAAGTCCTGCAAATATTCTTGATGCACAACATTGTATTTGCCTAATAGAGGCAGGGCTACATTAAAGCCAAATGGAGCCTGCAGGTTTACTGTGGGATACAAGCTATTCACATATATGGGGAGTTAATTGAATGAAGGGATGTATCGGTAATAATGTAGTATGGAGCTTAATGGGCAGAATAATGGTAGCAGGGCACTATTATTGTAGTGTTGATGGTTGGATGATTTTGCCTGTTAACAAGCCAAGTTTTATACTGGGTAAATGACTTGCGTAAACCATAAGTGGAAAGGTTAAGGAGAAAGGGGCGATTGTTTTCAGGAAATGTGAGTTAATGTGCAGTTATTTTAACATCTTGTTAATGAAGCTAGGAAAAGAAGATCGAGAGCTTGTAGGTATGCAGTTTTAAAAGTGCCTTTGTGGAATGATGTATGAATATTCATGTATGACCGTGTTGGAATGGCCATGAGGGAGTTTTCGTTATTGTATAACTTGTAGTCGGTTTGTGTGAAGTGTTTTTGTCACTTGAGATGATCCAGAGCAGCTCTTCAAATCTCTTCTGGCCAAGTCAACAGCTTCATCCCTCTCTGGGACTTTTGAAACGACGTTTCGCATTGTGTCATCACAAAGACTACTTGCATGCTGTTTTTATAGATTTTTCTATCTTCATTCTCCTCCTTTTTCAAACCTTCTTCTGCATTCCTATCACGTATTTGTCACTGGTGGTGAGACGTGCTTCTATTTCTAGATTTCCCAGAAGGTCTTTGTTCTGTTTGTGTTGTAGTGTTCATTCCCTGTCAGCTCCAGCCTAAGAACTGCACACCAATCTCAGCCAACACCATCTCAGTTCTAGAATAAGGAGAGAGTTTTAAAGAGAGAGGAGAGGAAAGGAGAGAGGAGTCCTGGTCGATCCACTTATTAGAGCACTTTGACAATTACCTAGTTAAAACGTAATGTCCGGTCTTACCTTACTTTTTGCTGAGTTCAGACTGTGCGATTTTCAAAGTAGCCGCTTGACAAATATCTTCATACTGCTTGACTATCTGGGATAGCATTTCGTTGCTGCTGTGTTCACACTTCAAGATGGATCGGCAACAGGGGCTTTCACATTGCATGACTTTACAATAGGAAAAATAGACTTTGTCTCGGTTCACAAACTATGTCCAAACTACAGCCAAACACATGCTGACATGGAAACAACGCGAGGTCACATAGTATATCCTATCTTTTGTTATTAACTACATAATTTGCTCAGATGACACATCAAGCAGACATGGGTCCTACAGCCAAATTTCTACTAGTTTTGTCATCCATTTCTTTGGTCCAAATAGTCCAAAAAGAAGCCCCACAATCTCCTGCTGGCCTTCAGATAACCATACTAGTGGATGCTGCTCTCTCATTGGCTGTAGGTAGTCACAGATGCTATTTTAAATCAGAACATATTTGACATGGCATGATTTTGAATCGTTGACAGGTCCAGATATTTAGCATGCCAAATATCTCACGGGTGTCTGCGCCTCATTGGCGATTCTCTCAGATCACATCTTTGATAGTTCACACTGTGTGATTGTTACTCAGGTGAACGAGCACAGTGATTTCAGCCATTTGTCTGCGATTTTCTTAAACATGTTGGTGCAGGCTAAAATCATGTAGTCTGAACTCGGCATTAGTATTTTCATCAAACATTAGTCAGTATCAAATAAACGCAATTTAAACCAGAACTTGATAACCCAGAACCTCAAAATCCACTGTCCTGCAGTTTACCTTCAACCCTGATCAAACTTGCCTACTTGTATCTTTATCTGTTTAAGTCCTTTATCTAGTTTTTATCCTAAAGACTTTAATGAACTTATGCAGGCCTGTTTGATTAGGGTTGCAGCTAAACCCTGTAGGAAAGAGGATTTCCCTCTTTGCCCAGCTCTGGTTTAACCAAACTTTTCCTGACATTATTTTAAAATATGTTAATTGCATACTAGTCTTATAGCTCTGAGTAACCTCTCCTCTAAAATCATTACAGCATCAGCACAGACACCTTCATTTGTTTAAAGGTTAATTTAATAAACTCATATCATAATAGATCATTGCTTGTGATTTACTAATAGTCAGGCTCTCAAGTCCATCCCACTTTTTCTTACTGCGAAGGGTAACTATCTTACTTTGAGATGAAGAATGATTTCAGGTTAATTCTCATGTCAGAAGCCTTTGGCAGAGGTATTTCCAGCATCGTGTGCAGTGTAGTGTGAGACTGGCATCCCTAGGGGAGGTACCTGTTAAGAGGACTTTAGTGGTCAGAGACCCAGGAATTGAGGACTGATGGAAACTGTTACTTTTTTTGGCTTCACACATTTTAGTTATAGCCTAGACACGCAACTCGCATGTAGTGTGTGTGTGTGTATGTGCAGGTTATGTGGCTTACAAGGACGCAATATTGTATGATGACCAAAGACTATAGAATACAGAAAAATGTTACTCGTATAGTTTTGAATGTGTAAATGTGTAACGTCAATGTGGCTAATGAAGCCCTGCCTACCAGTACAGGAGCCAATCATCAAATTCTATAGACCAAGCATGTCCAAACTCAGTCCTGGAGGGCCGATGTCCTGCAGATTGTAACTCCAACTTGCCTCAACACACCTGCAAGGATGGTTCTAGAAAGCCTAGTTTGTGCTTGATTAGCTAGCCCAGGTGTGTCTGATTAGGGTTGGAACTAAACTTTGCAGGACACGGGCTCTCCAGGACCAAATTTGGACACCCCTGCTATAGACTGACGTTTCTCCGGGGGAGAAGCTCAGACCAGACGTGTGCTTTTACTACAGGTTTTGTGGTTAACAAACACACTTGAATCTTAGTGAATACTTGCTTCACAGACATAAGAAATATATCCAAATAAAGCTTGAAATCTGTACTTCTAAATGAACCGAGTACTCTTCAAAACAAAAGGTTATTTTTGGTTTTGTAATCTGTATGAAACAAATGCGAGGTACAGTCCTTCCTGTCAAACGCACATCACATTAGCATTAGCTTGGGCACCCTAAAAAAATGCAGATTTTGTTGTATTATGACATTTAGAAACAAAACTTATGAGACAATTGTTGCTTAATTTTATTGGTCAGTTAATATGTAATGTAATCGTAAGCTTGGCAAACAGTTTTGGAGAATTTGATGTCTCCCCATTCAGACAGAATGCGGTTCAAAGATGTCCGCTGAGTAAAATGACTTGCCTTAAGACTTTGAATGAAACAAGCATGACAAGTTTAGTTGTACTCTATTAAGGTGTTTACAAGGACGTGCCTTGTGTCCACATAATTCAAAAACACAAAAAATCATACTTCAGGACTTTTACATGCACATTTTGTAACAGGTTTCTGATGAGGGTTGAGTTTTGGTATAGGAATACGGTAAGGCCATAGAATAAACGTTTTTTACATAAAGAACTGCATAATGCCTATTAAAAGTCCTAAATTATACAGTATATACAAGTGTTTGTGTGTGCACGCTGGTTTTGGTGGTTTACAAGGACATAAATGTGTATAATAACATGGGTGTGACCTTGGTATTACAACATGTAGGTGGATTATGAGGACATACCTTATGTCCTTATAATTCAAAATGCTTAGAAGTTAAAGTAAATGGCATCGTATGACATTCAAAGTTTGCCACAAGTTTACAGTGAGGGTTGGGTTTAGGGGTAGGGCCACATAAGAGTCCTCGTAGTCCACCAATACCAACGTGTGTGTATGTGCATGCATGCATGAATGAATGTGTGAAAGCTTTATTTGATAGGCTAGAGTATTCTGACAGATGTCAAATGTTCCCTTGCATCCCCATGACTCCATTATTCACTGCATGATTTCTTACCAATTTGACTACTCTTTTTCCTGTCAGATTACATCAGATTGAGTTCATTTCAAACGTGTCATCCTGTTGTACCTCTCCGTGTTTCATCAGGACAAAGCAGCTTCAATATACTACACTGTTTGGTGGGAGACCCATTGCTCTTACATTTCTCATAGACAGTTGGGGTTCGGAGTCTGCAAGGAGTTACTAGGCCTCATCTCAATTTCCACACATCACTACACTTTCGATGTATTCTATTCATAGTGACGCACACTGAGCGTGCACATGCACACACATGAAGCTTCTGATTGTGTGCTTTGTGTGGCCACATGGGATCTGCCGAGGAGACAGGAATATCGGAGGTGGCAGATTTCCTCTGTTTCCTGGGAACAAGTGAGAGGGCTTATTTTTGGCTGCCTGTCAAGCCATTGAGATCAATACTGGGGTCCTGCTAAGAATATGGCTGTCTGTTTCAATGGCATTTAGAGAATGAATGTTTACTTTTACACCAATAACTGTCAAAAATTCAGCTTATTATAAAAACCCAAGTGTTTTTTTCCAGTTTTGCTGTCAAGATGTGCACAAGACATGCGCACATTAAATAAGTCAATACAATGCATAATGGTTAAAGAACCTTACACTACGTTCAGAACTAAAATAAAGTAATAGGAAACAACCTGAATGCACTGATCTGATTTGTGACATCCACACACTTGTTCACACACTTGAAAATGTATTCAACTGGAGGTCTTACAAAGAGTAAAGGCTCATGGGGTCGAAAGAATTTGAACAGCCACAAAAATAATTTCTGCTTACTGGCCTAATTCTTACACATCATAATCCATGTGAAATCACTGTACATTGTTGAAAGTGTACAAAGTGAATATTTAATTCATGAATATTAATTCAATGAAAAAAATCAAATTCTCGCTATTTGCCTCTGTGTTTGGAGTGATGGTCCTATTGTTGATGTCACACTGAGGGCTTCCAAGCATTAATATCAATAACATTAACCATGCCCCTTTTACAGTTAGTTTGCTTTGAGAGAATCATGCACAAAAAGCCCCACCCCCTAATCAATATTCCATTTCAGTTAGAAGTACATCAGTGTACTGAAATCAAAGGCTGCGTCCGAATAAGCATACTTCCATACTATACAGTATGCTAAAAACAGTATGCAAGCCGAGTAGTATGTCCGAATTCATAGAATTAGAAAATCAGTATGCCAGAAGTACCCGGATGACTTACTAGTTCCGGCGAGATTCTGAAGTGCGCATCCAATGCATGCTGCGCTTTCCCATGATGTGCCGCGAGATAATTCATGAATAGGAGTGAAGCGACGCAACTGTTGCCGGTAGGTCACGTGACCATGACAAAATGACGGATGTAGTATCTCCAAATTCCATTCATAACTCTCACATTCATACTGTCTAGAACGTACTTTTCTAAGGGCCGAGCTGTTTGTTAAATTCAAATGCAGTACCTACTAAGTAGTTGGCGGTTTCGGACGCAGCCAAAGTCTCAGAAACTTGCGGTTCACGCAGTCTTTATTGACTGTTTTGTTGAAAAGTGTCACCATTTGAAACTGCTAAGCCTTCTTAAGGCGATAAAATGTAAAAAGTTGTTTAGTGTTCTCTCATAAATCATGCGCATGCTTATTTCTCAATATTGAATTAATCATAAAAATGCCAAATGAACAAAAGTGATGAATTAAAACAAGAGTTGTTAATAGGAATTTACACCACCACTGCCTACATTACTATTTTAGTAAACCAAAATCCACCTTAATACCTTTGTACACAGTCTAAGAACAAGTTTTCTTTTTTGACACAACTTATATTCCAGGTACAAGAGTCCTTTTTCCTAATGTACGTGAATGTGAAAACTGAAAAGTCATATTCTTTGGTTTGTAATTATCTCATTCGTTCAAAACTCTAGCTAGGGTGTAAGAGCGTACTCACACTAGCTACGATTGCCTTAAACCATGCCGAAGAGCGCTCGTTCCCCCTCCCCTCTCCCCCGATGGCCTGCACTCACATTGCAATTTACCTTCCAAGCCTGAGCTCGCTAACATCATCTATGATGCGACTGTTCAGTTTAACAGGAAGAGAAGCGCACAGTGGACATTGCTTTAGTTATATCGTTTTGTATTTTTTTAGTCGTTTGCGATGCCGTGGCATGCAGTTGAATCTTTTGCTGAACAGATGCACCACATTTGATGCTCTTAAATTATAAAAGGGGGGAGAGTTGCCGTGTGAGTTGCAATGGGGGGAGAGTTGCCGTGCATTCATTCATTTTCTTTTCAGCTTATTACATGCAAATTGCAAACTGACCCAGCCGAGGTTTGAACCAGCGACCTTCTTGCTATGAGGTGATCGTGCTACCCTCTGCGCCACTGTGATGCCACAGTGGGGGTTTTGCATCTTTAATAAACTATGACAGTTTGTGTTCATTGAAAAGTAAGAATGATCAATAAATCCATATGAAATAGTCCCTCAAAAGTGACGTCACGTCTTCAGTTTCGCGCCCAGGCATGCTTTACATTTACACTACAACTGTACCGCACCGGCCAACTGAACCAAGCATGGACCTGATTCGGAGCACTCACACTTGTCAAATGAACCCTGAGAGACATTAAAACCTCTTGCTTCCTAAGCACTAGCTGAGCCAAAGTGATGCAAATGCCATGGGCACGGTCTCAAGGACTGCGCCTTTGTGGCTCCGTACAGACAGTAGAAACTCTTTTGTTGATAAACTTGTGTGGGCAGTGGCTTGGGATGGTTTTTCAACTACCTACCTACCTACTTTATTTGCATGCTTTGTTTAACTATTTCCACCTACAGTAGCCACTGCACTCCTCCTAAAAACAATATACACAGGACAGCTCTGACTCAAATCAGACTTGTTACTAGCAGACTGCAGACTTGAGATTCATTTTAGACTGCTCTTGTCACTGTAAGAGGCTCATGTAGGCTCTTGCAGACTCATTTACTCCTCGAAGACGCTGTTTGACTGCAGAACATCCAACACATTGAAATAAAGAAACTCTGCTTGAAACGAGTCTCCTGGACTGCGTTCTCATGTTGTCAACATCTGTGTATTTATGAGACTGAATTTTGTACTCTCGAGCCATTCTCTGTTTCTAAGGTTACGTATTTCTTTGTTAGATAACCAGATTAGAGTAATCCCATTTTTCTTTAAAGCTGAATTTGAAACTCTTCAATCCTTAATCTCTCTTTTCTTCCACGGTTCCCAATGCGCCCTCAGGACTCAAGTGTTTATTTCTTTTTTGGTTTCTAACTCAGCATACACAGTCAGATCAGTAGCCTTGAGTAGATCAGCTTCGCTTTCCACAGAAGCAGCAGCAGCAATCTTCTATAGTATGATAATGCTTTAAGACATCAGTGAACTTAAGGGTACTTTGCAGTCTCTGGTTCATTAGAGAGTAGGAATGGAAGTTGCACAGAATTTAAAGGAGAAGAGCTTGAGTTCTGTGCAACTCGCATCACCAAACTGAGCAGTATTTTGTTTTGTGGAACTTTCTTTCCTCACATTAAATTCAGGATGCAATTTAAAATGATCATCTATACACAGAGTTGCATTAATAAAGCAATGAACAAAGTTTTGAAAAAGCTAGACATATGCTGATATTTAATTTGGGTCATCCCAAAAAAACAGTCAGACAGTTGCAGCTCATCCAGAACGCTGCGGCCAGAATTCTGACCAGATCCAGAAAATCAGAGCACATCACACCTATCCTCAGGTCTCTACACTGACTCCCAGTTACATTCAGAATAGATTTTAAAGTATTACTACTTGTCTATAAATCGCTAAATGGCCTAGGAGCTCAATACATTACAGATATGCTCACTGAATACAAACCTGACAGATCACTCAGATCTTTCGGGCCATATAAATGAGAAATTGCAAGAGGGTCAAAGTCAAAGCAGGGTGAATCAGCCTTCAGCCACTACGCTCCCCGCCGCTGGATCAGCCTCCAGAAATGATCAGATGTGCTCCAACATTGGGCACATTCAAATCAAGGCTGAAAACACATCTGTTTAGCTTTGCCTTCACTGAGTGAGCACTGTGATATGTCCGACAGATCACACAATGTCTTTTTAAAATTCTTTTATAACCTGTTTTAACACATTTTATTCTGTTTTTATCTGTTTATAATATTTTTTTTATTGTTTGCTTTTGTTTCCTTTATTCCTGCTTATGTAAAGCACTTTGAATTGTCACTGTGTATGAAATGTGCTATATAAATAAATGTTCCTTGCCTTAATATATTGTAATAAACATGCACAATATGGATATCATGGGCACTCTCAAATACTGTAAATAATTGTTTATTATTTCAACTTTTAGAGTGCCTATTTATAATATTTAGATTGTTGTATTCATAAAAGCACCAAATGCTTGAATAATTAATAGGCGATGTATTTTCAAACATGAACAATTTCACGTCATTCTGGCCTACAGCTTTGAAAATTTGGTGACTATTTACATTTACATTATTTTTTGTTAACATCATTTAATTTAGCTAAGTCAATGTAATGACAACTACAAAAAGCATTTATTAATCTTGGACAATGGTAACTTCTTAGTTAATGCCTAATAACACATTAAAATAAAAAATGTAAATGTAACACTTTGATCAAGCTATACTGGCCAAGAAGGCTACAGTCCAAAATTCCTGGCCATTACCTTAGCTTAGTATCTGTCAGGCATTATTTCATTTTAGTCAGTACTGCCACCTGGTGTTTGGACATTAAACAGCAGAAGATACAATCTTTTTTTCCCCCCATGTCCCCCTCTCTCTCTTATTTTTTTGTCTACCAGAAAATCACCCTCTATATCGGGGGTCATAAACTATATTTGTCAGAGGGCCAGAGATTTACCAGACAGTCTCCTTGGGGGCCAGACCCCCAAGAAGAAAATCAAATAAAAATCTAATTTTGGCTTAACATAATGTTTAATGTTTATATTTTTTCTATTTCATTACAAAACTGAAGGCATTCAGGCTCCCATCACCTATACCACAGTCAACCACTAGGAGTGATAAGAGAAGTCAACAAGGGGAAATGTAACTTTAGCCATTGATTGAGCTCTGTGAGTAGCCCATTTCAGCATGTGATTTAATTTCAAGCCCACTTAACGTTTCATTTGATGTGCGGACATTATTTGTGACCTGTTTTGTTCTGGTACCAGGTTATTTATTTCCATGCTATTTTAGGTTGTGCCAGATTGTTTTACCTCCTTTTTTACATCCCAAGTCTCCTGGATGTTCCGTGAGTCTCCCGCAAATGCATAGAGACTCCCAGATGCCCACAACTGAATGATAATCTCCTGGAAATCGCGCGTCTCCCTCCCGCTCCTCAAATATGTCACGCACCCCTCTCCACCGCATCCCTCCTTGCTCTTCACCACACATATCGCGCACTCCGTCTACATCCCACCTGGTCTTCACTTGCGCTAAAACCTGTTTGAAACAATAAATGCTTAACGCCACATAGTCTGTCTGAGTCTGTCCTCCTTTCAGAGTGTAGCCTAAATATAGTCATAAATGGAGGTTATTCTGACAAGAGACTCGGTTGTTGTTATTTTTAGTTGCTTTAATAGTGAGGACCACTATTTTCTTTTTGATCCTCACAATTTTGGAATCCAGTCGCTGGCCGGATTGGACAGCTCAGAGGGCTGGATTTGGCCCACGGGCCACCAGTTGATGATCAGTGCTCTATATCAAAAGCTATTGGTCAGCTCACGATTCAGGAAACATTTGAAAAACAAATCTCTAATTCACCAACATCCAAACATCCCACAGACCTGAACGGTGCAGTGGCTTACATTACATCCACACAAAAGAAGGATTTCCAAAGATGCCTGTTCCAGTTGTAAGGAAATCTTTGTTTTTAAACTAATGAAGTCACTGATTTATTTTAATGATTTATCCTGACATGTTTACTGTTCCAAAATATTATAAATGTTTCTTAAAATAAAATATGGTGTGTTCAATGTGGGGAAAAAGTTATTATTTTTTATACAGACATTTTCATTCATTATTTCTTTTTTCGGCTTCTCCCTTTATTAATCTGGGGTTGCCACAGAGGAATGAACCGCCCACTTATCCATCATATGTTTTATGTAGGAGATGACCTTCCGGCCACAACCAATACTGGGAAACATCCATACACTCCTGCATTCACACACATACACTACAGCCTATTTAGTTTGATCAATTCACCTGTACCGCATGTCGTTGGGCTGTAGGGGAAACCGGAGCACTGGTAGGAAACCCACGCAAACATGGGGAGAACATGCAAACTCCACACAGAAATGCCAACTGACCCAGCTGAGACTCAAACCAACGACTTTCTTGCTGTGAGGCGATCTTGATACCAACTGAGCCACCGTGACGCCCATTCAGACAATTTGAAAGAACATATTTCAGAGCCGTAATCACAATACTGTGAAACCGTGATATTTTTATCCAATGTTATCATTTCATCAGAATCTTATGCTCGCCTGCCTTGTTGGCTTGGTGTGTCCTGGCCATTTGACTAATTGATTTAATGATCTGTTAATCACTAATCATCTCTACTTTGATATTAATTTGCTAGTGTTCTACTTACTCTTGTGCCTCTCTCTGTTCCTCTCAGGACTGGGCAAAACGAAAAGGAAGACCAGTGCTCGTGATCCATCTCCCACACCCAGCACAGAAGCAGAATATCCATCCAATGGCAGCGCAGGAGGAGGCGGAGGGGGCGGAGCTGAGCGAATCTATGACCTGAACATTCCTGCACTGGTGAAGTTCTCTTACGCAGCCGAGCGGGAAGATGAACTCAACCTCGTCAAAGGAGAGAGGGTGGTTGTCATGGAGAAGTGCAGCGATGGCTGGTGGAGGGGTAGTCATGCTGGCCGGGTCGGCTGGTTTCCATCTAACTATGTCCAAGAGGAGCTGGGATATGCGGACAACGATGGGGTCTTTGGGGACACTGTAGGGGGGTTTCGGTCTTTGAAGGTGGGGCAAGGTGCAGCGATGGCCAACGGCCGGCCGGGGGGCTCCGGGAGCTCCGTTCTGCATGTGGTCCAGACTCTGTACCCCTTCAGCTCAGTCACAGAGGAGGAACTAAACTTTGAGAAGGGTGAGACTATGGAGGTTTTGGAAAAGCCCGAGAATGACCCGGAGTGGTGGAGGTGTAAAAACAGCCGCGGAATAGTAGGCCTTGTGCCCAAGAACTATGTGGTAGTGCTCAACGACGGGCCAGTAGCGAAGGCCTTAGGGTCAAGTCATGGCTCCCCTCATATCAGTCACACGGTGCCCTCGCGCATAGGCAAATTTGCCGGAAAGGACTGGTACTATGGTAACGTGACACGGCACCACGCAGAGTGTGCGCTTAATGAGAGAGGAGTGGAAGGAGACTTTCTCATACGGGACAGTGAGTCATCGGTAAGTTGAACTATTTTCCATCACACACACATTCTAAACTGTTACACATAGATTTATTCATTTTACTTCGGATTAGTCCCTTATTTATCAGGGGTTGCCACGGTGGAATGAACCACCAATTCAATTTAGTTCATCCAATTCACCTATAGAGCATGTCTTTGACTGTGGGAGAAACCGAAGCACCCGGAAGAAAACCACACAAACATGGGGAGAACATGCAAACTCTACACAGAAATGTCAGCTGGCCCATCCGGAAATCGAACCAGCAAGCTTCTTGCTGTGAGGCGACAGAGCCACCGTGCTGCCTTTGTTACACGTAGATATCAAGCCTTAGTTAGTTATATATGTATGGTATGAAACCAAAGTGGGAAGGAACTGCACTAGACAACTGAACCACACAGTGTGAGCCAATTATTTGTGCGGCCCACTGGACAGTGGATCAGTTTACTCGCACGGCGCATTGAATGGATTGTGTAGCAGAGGCCAATTTGGACGGTGCTGAATAAACCATGAAACTTAGAGAGCTTATTTGAATTTATTCGAGACTTTGACTTCTCATAGTCGATTGTGTAGGTGTCTAGTATGAACAAAACCATACAAAGAATATTAGATTCTGTAATAATTGCGTAAACTGTTGTAGATCCAAAATGGTTCATTACTGTGTCATTAGTCTAGATCCCATGAGCATGTCAAAATATTTCAAAAGAATTTCCTCTTAATATTTGTCCAATAAAAACCCTCCTCCTGGTTTCACATGTACAATGCTCCCGGCTTTGCTAGTGATATTTCCATGTAAGTTAATGTTAGACTGCTCTTCATTGCAGTTAAATCTTATATTGTATAATGCTAGTACTAACATTTCCATTTCGCCCATGAATACAACTTCAGTTAAGCTCTGATATATGAGAATGTCTTTAATAAAACAGAATTAAACTGTTTGTTTTTACACACAAGTTTTGGTGGGTTTAAATGTTAATCATAGCCTAATTGTGCAGAATATGACTCATTTCAACGCAACAAATGAATGCTCGCTTATTTATTCTTTTTTTTCTTCTTTTTTTGACTGTAACTACATAAGTACATATGCTACATTTCTATTGACAGTGGGGTTTTTGATTTACTTTGTTAAATGGATAAACTAGTTTTGGGCATATAATAATATAATGTGTTTTCAAAATGCTAATTAACAAGACATCAAGGAAGGTACCATAATGCAATTCAAAGCAAAAATATAGAAATAGAATCTAATCAAATGTACTATAGCACAGTAATTAAAAATTTGCATGGCTTAGCATGGCTTTTCACAAATATAAAAATAAATTCTAGATCTCCATAAAGCATGGGAACAAGGGGCTGATCAGGGATCTATAATAATAATAATAATAATAATAATAATAATAAAGTAGAAAATATTAAAACTAAAATACTTTTAATTAGGGAACAAGGGGCTGATCTATAATAATAGTAATAATAATAATAATAATTCATTCATTCATTTTCTTTTCGGCTTAGTCCCTTTATTAATCCGGGGTCGCCACAGCGGAATGAACCGCCAACTTATCCAGCATTTGTTTTACGCAGAGGATGCCCTTCCAGCCACAACCCATCTCTGGGAAACACATCCATACATTCTCATTCACACACATACACTACGGACAATTTAGCTTACCCAATTCACCTGTACCGCATGTCTTTGGACTGTGGGGGAAACCGGAGCACCCGAAGGAAACCCACACAACCACGGGGAGAACATGCAAACTCCACACAGAAATGCCAACTGGCCCAGCCAGGGATCGAACCAGCGACCTTCTTGCTGTGAGGCGAACGTGCTACCCACTAGACCACCTTGGTGCCCTAATAATAATAATAATAATAAAAATAATAATAATAATAAAGTAGAAAATTAAAACTAAAAGACTTTAATTAGGGATCAAGGGGCTGATCAGGGATCTATAATAATAATAATAATAATAATAATAATAAAGTAGAAAATTAAAACTAAAAGACTTAATTAGGGACAAGGGGCTGATCAGGGATCTATAATAATAATAATAATAATAATAATAATAATAATAAAGAAGAAAATTAAAACTAAAATACTTTTAATTAGGGAACAAGGAGCTGATCACGGATGTATAATAATAATAATAATAGTAATAATAATAATAATAATAATAATAATAATAATAATAATAATAATAATAAAGTAGAAAATTTAAACTAGAAGACTTTTAATTAGGGAATAAGGGGCTTATCAGGGATCTATAATAATAATAATAATAATAATAATAATAATAATAATAATAATAATAATAAAGTAGAAAATTTAAACTAGAAGACTTTTAATTAGGGAACAAGGGGCTAATCAGGGATCTATAATAATAATAATAATAATAAGCCTCACATAGGTGAGTGGGCTTGACAAACCACCCGTAGAAAACAGTTTAATCTCTCTGACACTTCAACTGACGCTTGCACCAGTTTTTGCACATTTAGACCAGACACATTCTTAAAATCACTCCATATAAAAAGCAAACAAACTTAACAAACCACCTGTAGACACACTCTTCTCTCTCTTAAAAAAAAAAAAAAACCTTCTCACTCCAACACTAAATTATTTGAGCACAAACAGTTCCTTTGTATAATTAGCAGTTATAGCACTTGCTGTGTGTATCGCCTCTTTTTGTTGAATCGCTGAATGCCTCCTCTATTGTGTGTCAGTTTGGACAAAAGCGTCTGCTAAATGTAAATGTAGCACTCTGATCAATCTATACTGGCCAAGAAGGCTACATGGCTATTATCTTTTGTATCTGTCAGGTGTTGTTTCATTTTAGCCAGTACTGCCCTCTGGTGTTTAGACATAAAACAGCGGAAGCTACAATCTATTTTTCCATGTCTCTCTCTCTTTCTTTTCCCTTCCAGCCCAGTGATTTCTCCATTTCTCTGAAAGCAGTGGGAAAGAACAAGCACTTCAAGGTGCAGCATCAGGATGGGGTGTACTGCATCGGTCAGCGGCGTTTTAGCAGTATGGATGAGCTTGTAGAGCACTACAAGAAAGCGCCCATCTTTACCAGTGAGCAAGGAGACAAACTCTACCTTGTCAAGGCCCTTGGCTGAATCTGACCTTTTTTTTTTTTTCAACAAACATGACCTCTTTTCCTCCTGTTTTCTATAACTTTTTGTTTCCCTCTTCCTCCACAATAACGTAGGATTTTTTTTCCCAAGCATTGACATTTCAGATCCCTACATTGCCTCTGCTCTTGTAGGGAACAGTAGCAACTTAAAACAAAGATGTCCGTCCTTGATTAAAAGTGTCCAATTTTGAAGGTCTCTAGGTGAATGATGTAAAGACGATGCCGTTTTCTTCGGTTCTTCCTGCTTTCTTGCTGGTTATTCCGCAACCTCAAGCCACATCACATTAGTTTACATTCGTCTGCCCCAAAGAGAATCGCAGTATGTACATTTGTAGCTCCTGTTCTGAATGGATTCATGTGTGTGTCTTGATTCTTGAAACTGACGGCCTGGAAGGGAACAAGGATTTGGTTCCCAACGGATTGTTCCTTTCCATTCACAGAGGAGTTTGTCGGAAGATCACCCAAACATCTCAGTGTGTTTACACTGTCTGAATCCGAACCCAAAGTAATACGTAGGACGACAGTCAGATTTCACCCTGTATTAAATCAGTGCTGTCCCATCCTCTGAGCCTTTACACTGTTTTTTGCATCTACAGTCCGTCCAACGTTCATGAAGGAAGTGATTTTGCTGCTCCTTCATAGCTTTCCAAGTACTTCTCTTGGATCCGAGTCACTTCAGGGTTTCTTCAGAATCAGGGTACGTCATAAAGGGAGATCAACGCTGCAGAGACGGGGATACAGAGAGAAGCTGTAGCTTGTAAGAGAGAGAGAGTAGTTTCTGATTTTCGAATGTGTGTCCTTTCAACCAAATGTGCCACCCCACTTCCGGTTCTGCTACTATTGATGTCTTATCGCACCTCACCAACTCTGCTCTCAGTAACACATCGTTGATTGTGAACACTAATTCAAGAGTAATAAAAACAAACATGTTGATTCTATTTCTTTACTTTAATGATAGTTACTCTGTTTACCAATCCGCGTGTTGGTCAAGGGGTTTTCAGATATTTCTTTTTTAAAGTCTATTTGTCTGAATGTTATTGAGCAATGTTATTTAATTCCTCTTTCCACTGTATGTACATATATATATTATATTAAAGAAAAAAACAGATATGGTGCATATATATGAATCGTTTAGATCCAGCATTATGGTACTGTATTGAGGACAGTGTGGTGAGAATTGAAATACTTTTGTTCAATAAAAGTTTTGCAGAATAAGTTAAAAGGACCTTCTGTGTTGTGGCCTGTGTTTTCTTATATTTTTATAACAAGTTGGATTTCTATTTTGCGAAGAATGAGTACAAAATGAGTATCATATTTCATCTGTGATGTGTGCGGTTGATCAACAGAAGTCACTAACGGACAGCTCTGTAAAAAAAAAGTGAAGTGAACTTTTCTTTTTTATATGAAGATGGATTTAAATGTAGCTTTGATACTACGTCAGCCGTTTGCTTATCAAATTAGCACTATTACAACTGTAACCAGAAAATGCAACAAATAAGCAAATTTTTGTAGCAGTCATTGCACTTTTTTGTCAAAAAGAAATCAAAAAGGTTGCTGATTATTAGCGATGCTGTGTTGTTGTGACTTGTGAGAAGGTCTTAATTGATGGAAATCTCTTGACAATTACAATATGCATTGAGTTTTTTTATTATTTAATTTTTTTTTGCGAGTAACCATGTCCTCTTATCAACAAGCTGTGAGTTTTGGCATAATTTGTGAAAATGTTTCACAATGTTTCGCTGTCGGCCTATACGACATCAGTTAAAGTTTAATTTATCTCCTACCAACTGCACTATTCAAAAACATGCCTAATTGTTAAGAAACTTCAAAAGAAAAAGTTTTATTTTGTCTCACCAAGACACATTTGGTGTCCAACGCCATCAGTTTTTTTCTGTGACCATTTTCAGATCACATGACGTTACATGCCATAACTATACAACATTTTCTGTAAAAAAAAAAAAAAAAAAAAGATTTCTTAATGTCTGAATTAGTCAGTGTATTCACCATTAATCATTGTGTATCAAAATATTGTATTACTTTTGGCTATATATATATATATATATATATATATATATA
>CAIGQQ010038318.1:1282038-1297743 GCA_903798035.1 Danio albolineatus
TATATAAATAAAATCAACAGTTTGCTGTGCTGCATTTATTTCAAACTATAATCAAAACCGAACTACCTGTGCAATCAGAATCAAGAATTTCAACACACCATGAAATAAGGACATAATAATGGGCAATCTGGAAAATAATAGACCTTTAGCAAAGTCATTTCAAAGTAGTGAATAAAATATTTACAGAATTGATGTAAATGACATCGATTATTTAAAATAAATAGTCCTTCAAGATGTTTGGAGAATCAGTTTTGACACTGTTAAACCTCAAATTAATTCAGTAACCTGTAAACTTAATTTCTTTAGGGTTATTTATTTTTATCGTTAGAATTAGACTTGTTTAGGGATAGTCGCATAAATTGTTCATAAGTAACGTATTACTATCTTGTTAGTACATGTAATGTATGACGACTGGAATCTTGTCACATTGCATCCGATTTTGTACTTTATTTTATGTGGAAAGTTTAGAGATCATTTTGTGCTTTTAAACATATTATAATTATAAAAGATGATAACATTGTGTTTTTTTTCCTAATTAAATCCATCAGTGAGCCGCCAACTCACTTTTCTAATTGCCTGTATTTTGTATCGATTTGTGTATGTTACTGTACATCTACATTCATAGGGATATAGCAGGGGGGAAAACGGTTTGTTCATACAGTTTAACAACGATGGTAAAATAATGTAGGCAAAATGAGCATTTATGTGTTTATTTAACACAATATATGTTGAAGAAAATGTGAAATTTCCTTCCCTCCCGTAAAATTTATTCTTATGTTCAAATATTGATCAAGTGTTGTTCGAAAGAGAACCGTGTTTTAAACATAATAGTTTTAATAACCAATTTCTAATAACTAATTTCTTTTGTCTTGGCTATGACAGTACATAATATATGACTAGTTATTTTGCAAGATACTAGTATTCACCTTAAAGTCTAATTTAATCATGTAACTAAGGTAATTAGTTTAACTAGCCAAATAAGGTTAATTAGGCAAGTTATTAGACAACAGCTTTGTATAAATGGATGTAATGGGGATTTTAAAGTGTATGCACTGTAATACATGCTGGGTTCCACATAATTCATTCATGTCCCAAGACAAATCAATTAAGTTCATTTAATAGTTTTTTTGTTTCATTGTTTTTTTTGTTTTTTTACAAATTTAAGTGGATTTAACATAAAACACTTAAGTTGTCCCAAAAGAATTGTGTTGTTTTAACTCATTTAAAATGAAGTTTATTCATAAACTAATTTCGCCACGGCTGGTCTCACATTACCTAATCAAGATCTCCCAATTATATGATTCCCCATTTACTATAAATAACCAGTTTCAGTACACAGTTATCTTCGTATGGAAGAAAACCCCCCTTTCCTCCCCCTTCCTCTCCTTTTCTTAGATCGGGCGGCACAGCGGCCCAGTGGTTAGCACTGTCACCCTACAGCAAGAACACCACCAGCCCTGGTCCTCGCCAGGCTTGTGGATATTTCTGTGAGGAGTTTGTACGTTCTCCCCGTGTCTGTGTGGTTTTCCCCCGGGTCCTCCTGTTTCCTCCCACCATCCAAAGATATACATTATTCATAACAGATTAAGCAATTCAGCCACTTGTCTAACTCCCTTCCTCCTCAAGTGTTCCCATAGCTACCGCAGCCAGGGAGTTTGAGATCTACCTAAGCTCAAACTCCCCTTTCGCTCTATGAATGGGAGGGAGCCCTGGGCTCGAGGATCCCTTAAGCTCAGGGCTCTCTCCCGGGTGAGCATTCCAAACTAACTTATATTAAATCATCAGCTAAGTGTGAACTCTTGAAAATAAGTAGTTTGTAACAGCAGCAAACGTCTGTTACAAGAGTACATTGTACATTCATACAACACTGCAAATGCTTGCGAGGCTTATGTTATTATTATAAATACAATTAAAAAACAGCTAATTTTACATGTCATCTGTTGGAATATGCGATCAATTCCACGCATGTTCAATAAAAAAGGTCAGGAGAGGTTTTTCTTCAATGTCAAAAATCGTAGTCATTTATTGGACACAAATGAAAAATCCGATTCACAGAATTCTGGTATCCTCAATGCAATGCGAACGTTACATTCAGGAGGTGCGCAACCACTTTTATTTCCTGACTTCAACTTTTCTAGGTAGCTGATATTAACAGGTGGACTTTAGTAAAATTCGTCATTTTTCAATCATTCTCCAGTCCTCCATTGGCCGCACCCACACGCCCTCTTTTTTTACAAATTCTCAGCACAACATTAAAAGCGTGAGACTTTCTCAACTGCACATATTCTGTGTTCAGTTTAAACCCATCTCTGCTAAACGGGCGTTTCGCTGCAGAGCGCCAGTTCATTTTAGACAATCAGGCCTTTGCGTTTCTATCAGCTTCATCTACTTCTGCAAAAATGCTTCATTAATATGCAAACAATATCACACTCAACAGTAGAAGTTCAGTTCATATATCACCTTTAAGCAATACAAATACAATTGTTTAATGGAAAAGAGACAAACATAATAAAATATATTCCTTTTTCACAACACATCCTACCAATATATTGCTTGCGAGACCAAAGATCTATGATTGTCTCCTGTGTTCCTCTTACAGGGTGCAGATGATGTCTCATATCCGTGTGTTTCTGCTTCTCTGCACGTTCCTGCTGATCTTCTTCTGTGCAGCAGGTACTGTAACATCTCGATTCGCCCGTCTGCTGGTGTGATTAGCTCTTCTCAAGTGTTTACTCTATTATTGTTTCTGGCCTGTGTGCTGGTCTGTTTCAGCTTTAGCACCATCAGACTAAACTGACTAAAAATCCATTAACACCACCGGACTAAACTGTCCAAACATTTGTCCAGCGAGCCTGGCTCAGTATAGCATTATGGGAGATTATTACACAGGGCTTTCGCCAATAAAGATTTTCAAAGTGAACTGTGAAACTGATTGAATGCTATGTAAAAGTGCTATATCGATGTGTCCTGCAGTGGTCTAGTTCAGTACTTCCCAACCCTGTTCCTGGAGGCACACCAACAGTATTTTTTTGGATGTCTCCCATATCTGACCCTTTCATTTCAGGTTTTGGAGTCTCTTCTAATGTTCTGATGAGTTGATTAAGACATGTTTGATTAGGGAGAGGTTGAAAATATGTACTGATGGTGTGCCTTCAGGAACAGGGCTGGGAAACACTGGTCTAGTTGGTAGAATTAGGGAACATGTTTTCCTTCAGATGAAGGTTATTTTATTGATTTGTTTTCCAAGGGTCTTTAATATTTGATATTCTCATATGCCTCCTTTCATATTTTGTGTTCTGAGCGCTAATAAAAGAAGAGTATTAGAGTCAATATTTCATATTTTTAAATGTATTATTTATTAAGGCAGTAATAGGGGTTGAATGGGATAAAATGTCCACTAAAAGTAGAGGTCACAGATATAACAATAGTAATCATAAACAAATAAAAAAGTTGTTACACAATTGTTACAAAATTGTTACACAACAATATAAATACAAAACTATCCAGAATAACATACAATATAGTCACTGATTAGAAAAATAAGCGGGACTCTCAAAAAAAGTAAACACATTTAAAGATATACGTCATAAGTAGGGCCACACGGAATCTGCGCGTGCAGAATTCGCAGATTTCTGCAGATTTTTAGCCCATCATTGATTCTGTTTATTTACTGGTGTAAATGTGTGTAAATTAATATTTATTCAGTTTTTAAATTAATTTCGGTAAAAATATTGATTAATATGAAAATATTCATATGATTTATTTACAATACTGTTTGTAAAGGAATATTTTCTGTCTTTTAGTAGAGATTTTACACGAGAGGCTTGCTTTGTTTACCAAATAAAGTGGATCTAATTGGATTTGCATTATAAACATTAAATAAAAGTTTAAAAGGTATTACTTTTTATTTCATATATCACATTTTTAGTTATGATACTCCTAAAATCATTCCGCATAAATCCGCAGATTTTTAACAAAATACTCTGCAGAAATAGCAAAAAATGTCCTCAGATTCCGTCTGGCCTTGGTCATAAGACTAAAACATGCATTCAAAGTTTTATAAGTAACAAACAAGCTCAGTTTTTTTTTCACTTATGTTTACTTTTTTGTGAGTGTGTGTGGCCTTTTCCCTATTCACTCTCATTTCCATGTTCTGTACTTTCAATTTCCAAAATATACCAATTCTGTCATCAAAATATACCAATTCTGTCATCATGTCATCAATTCTGTCCATTGGTTGACATTCACAATCAGTCGAGAGAGAGATTTGACTTTTTTTTTTTTGATCTAAATATCAGCTGACTCCCTCCTAGCTTCTTAACAATTGTTGCTTTCTTAAATTCCTCATAGGTGGTTAAAGGTTTTTAATATCATGCAAATTCAATTTAAATTCTTGAATTGAATCATTCTGCATTCTGATAAATCTGCTCTAAATGTTCAGTTTTTTGAAGGAAGACAAGAAACAGGTTTATGGTAAATTTGCCTAACATTGTAAATAATGTGTTTAAGGCAACACTAAGAAGTGTGAAACATATAGTGTGATTAGCAGAAGAAAAGAGAGAAAGAGCAACTGTTAAAAAAAAAACGAATTTCAGGTCTGAGGGAAAAAAGACCTAGAAAGTTCTTCACCAAAGTTAGACTAGCAATATCTAAAAGCTGATATTGTTGTTGTTGTTGTTGTTATTATTGCAGCTTTTGTTAGCAAGAGGACTAAAGTTCTGTCATATAAATTGGGCAGCAGAGGTGCTGTCTTTTGATTTAGTGCTGTATTGATTCCACCAAACTTCCAATCCAAGCCATTCTCTTTAAATAGACTCAGAAGCCTAACCATTACATTGGGTATGGAAAGAATTCAGACCCCCATAAATTGTTTACTTTTTTTTATATATATATATATTGCAGCCATTTGCTAAAAAGTTAATTTCTTTTTCCTCATAAATGTACACACAGCACCCCATATTGAAAGAAAAACACAAAATTGTTGACATTTTTGCAGATTTATTAAAAAAAGAAAAACTGAAATATGACATGGCCCTAAGTATTCAGACCCTTTGCTCAGTATTAAGTAGGAGTAGCCTTTTGATCTAATAAAGCCGTGAGTCTTTTTGGGAAAGATGCAGCAAGTTTTTCACACCTGGATTTAGGGATCATCTGCCAATTCTCCTTGCAGATCCTCTCCGCTTCTGTCAGGTTGGATGGTAAACGATTGTGGACAGCCATTTTAGGTCTCTCCAGAGATGGTCAATTGGGTTTAAGTCAGGGCTCTGGCTGGGCCATTTAAGAACAGTCGTGAAGTTTATGTGAAGCCATTCCTTTGTTACTTTAGCTGTGTGCTAAGGGTCATTGCCTTTTTTTTTTTTATAAATCTGCAAAAATGTGAACAATTCTGTTTTTCTGTCAAAATGGGGTGCTGTGTATTACAGGCTTGTTCAGCTAAATCAATAAAAAGATTGAAACAAAATCTGTTAGCCACACAATCGCTCACAGAATGTAACTTACTCCTACAACTAACCACACAGAGTGAAGGTTTGGAGCCATTTTATATCATTGGCCCCACCCATGAGTTAAACCATTCTACAGATTGAGGGGTAACATGTAGACAAATACATAAGACATTAAACAAAAGTATAAATAAATGCAAGTAAATAAATATGCAAACAAAACTCAAAATACAACACAAGAAACAACCAATACAAATATAAACAACAGAACAGTATTTTTTTTTATCACTGACCAGGGGGTCATGACCTGATGATGTCTTTCAAAATAGCCGCTCTGAAGTGAAGGCGGGAAAAGACTGTATAAATGTCTGTGTTTGAACTCTGAACAGGTCTGGTGCTGAGAAATGGGAACCGGTAAGTTTATGTAATCTTTCTATGTTTTGTTAATAAATGATGTTTAAAAGAACATGTGTCTGTGGTTATTTCAGTGTGTGTAGAAATGATATGGCCTATTGTTTGACCTGGTTTTGAATTGAGATGTTTACATAAACACAGTGTTAACCTTAGACAATATTTCACGGTAACATTTTATTTCGATGGTCCATTTGAGTATTAGTAGACTGTCTACTTAATATCTGTTGATACTGACATTCAACAGACATTTAACTGACTTTAAGATACTTTGCAAGTACATGTCAACTTACACTAACCCTACCCCTAACCCCAATCCTTACTCCAACCTTACAGTCTTCTTATACTCTAATGAGAAATAGTTGCAATGTAACTTAAATGCAACAAACGGACCGTAAAAATAAAGTGTGACCTAATTCTTATTACACAAACTTTTTTTATCTTTACTCAGTTCTACACTGTGACACCAAGTTTAATCTTTGCAGGACAACTGCTCAGTTAACCAAATAAACATTGAGTGTATTACAACCTAAAGAGTTATAAGCGTTGACTCATTGAAATGAAAATAAGCAGTGACACCTAAGAGTGGTCCCGACCAACCTTACAAAAATATGAATAACAGAAATTATACTCAACTAAGAGCATTGCAGTAAACATTGAGGATAAGGTAGAAGATAAGGTAGACCTTAAGGAGGTTTTGGGAAATGCAGCCTACGTCAGATTAAATGTCTGGGACTGAGCCTTCAAATACCTGTAGTAAAAGAAATGCAATTGCGCCCTGCATACAAATGCCTGTAGTTGAAGAAATCCCATTGTGCTTTGTCTGTCAGGTGTTCCAGCTCACAGGGAGATCAGGGAAAAGAGGAGCGTCCCATACTGGAATCTGTGGTCATCTGACTTCTATGGTTGGGTGGACGTGCTGCGTTCTCAAAGTGGATATGACACACTTCTGGACTTGGCAAGAAACTACTGGGCTCACTATCCCGTTGCTGGTTTTCTGGGTTACGGAAGCACCCCAGGCCAAACAGACGGTCCAGAGCTGGAAGTTGAAGATTTAAAATAACATGGCAATGTCTTTCCCCACTTGGCTTCCTCTATGTACCCCTTCATTAGCTGCCTGGGTTTTATCTATTACTGCACATGTCTTTTCCTTATGGTGCGTTCTCTTGTGGCCTTCCGCCATCTGTAAATCCTTTCCACAGCTTTTGTTTCGCTCAGTCTTTTATTCTTGCAAAATAACTGTCCGAGCAAATGATCCAGAGATGTTTGTGGACAGCGTAAACCAGTTTTGTAACCCATTTTGTAAACCAGTGATCTGAATGTAAGCACAACAGTAATGCATTCTGTGAACGATTTTTGTAGCTCATCATTTACACATAATGGCCCAATCCCAATTCTACCCCTTCGCCCTCTCCCTTACTCGTTTCGTGCATTCACTTTTACATCCCTCAAAATGGTCTATAGAGTATGAATGGGTGTAGTATGAACGGAATTTGGACGTATGCGCCATTTTGTCATCATCACATGACCTACTCGTGTCGCATCGCTTCACTCCTATTCATGAATTCACTCATGGTGCATCATGGCATAGCATAGCGTCCATCGGATGTGCATTTCGAAATTTCGCAAGAAGTAGTAGGTCATTCGGGTACTTCACACATTACATAATTCTGACATACTACTAAGCTCACATAATGTATTTAGCATACTATATAGTATGGAAGTAACATTATGTGATTTCGGACGCAGCTCGGGTTCTCCCCACTCATGGTCACCCCAATCACAGTCACCTGAATCAGCTCTGCAACTGCATGTAATCACAGTCATTACTCCAGCTCCATCCCTCACCTTCCCTCAAAATCTCCCTCAGTCAGTGAATCTAAATAGTTCAAAGTTAAACTTACCTGTCTCGTTTCCCTATGATCTCCATCATCTGCATCTGGTTGTTTGTTCCCCAATCCCTCAGTTTACCTGGCTTCATCTCCTCCAGTCCCTCTGAATCATCCACTTCTATATATCTCCTGCAACAGACTCTCCGTATTGTTATTTTCCTGCCATCCTATCCAATAAACCGTTGCTTATACTGACAGCACTGGTCTCGTCGCCTTTCTGTGACAGAATAGTCGTGATGTTATTTTCTCCAAAATGTGAAATAAATGCTCTTTCCCTAATAAGCCAGTTAAAACAGTATTCTAACTACTTAGAACATCTTAAGAAAACACATTGAGCATTAGTGTAAGGATCTCAACAATGGTGAGGTATTTTGGCACTGCTGGGAAAATACCTCACCATTGTTGAGATCCATATGCTGATTCTTGATATCTGTGAGTTTTAAAGTATTCTAAGAACATACATCATCACAGCCTCTTAGGAAAACACAGACATCGAGAATGTGTATGAATCGCACAAAACAGGCTCATTGTGAAAACATAGTCCCAAGAACGTTGTGTTCATCAGCGAACTAAAGACGCAGAGAGGAAGTTGACCATGATGACAGGGTTTGAATCCGGTGAGGAGTGCTTTCAGAAAGCAGGGAAGACAAAAACAGAATCCAAATAATGAAATAAAGCAGTAAATAACAGGATGAGAATGTGGTAAAGTCTGAAAATGTGGTAAAAATGAGATGAGGGCTTTTATTTTATTCTGGATTGCTTTTTTTTTTTAAAGTTGTTGGTTGGGTTTAGGGAAGTGTGTGGGTGGGTCAATCGATAAAATTTTGGTTGGATTCAGGGAAGGGGGAGGGTGGGTCAGTCGATTGGATGGTCAGTCAGCCAGCCAAACAGTCAGTCAACAGCGGCCTCTGGTGGGTTTACGCGAGAACAGCAGGTGTAAACGGCACTCGCGAGAGACATTTGAGGCCTCAAAAAGCATCCGCAGCCGCCTCTCGTGGATTCGTGAAAAAAAAGTGCAACAAGGCGTACCTGATGGGACGTATTCCATGGCCTCCGGAAACGTACTCAGGACCACTTTCTCAGAATGAGCTTGGGTTGGAATCGCAACAATGGTTTGGCACTGCAGTAAAAATAGCATACCATTGTTGAGATACATATGCTGATTCTTGACATAAGTGCATTTAAGGAGATTTTTTTATAACTTTTCATTAATGAATCAATTACTATCTTATCATAACATTTCAAAGCTAAACTCACTAATACGACTAGCTGCTACAGAATGGCCACTAATTTCATCACTAATCTTTTCATATCTTTCTTTTTGTCATTGCCATAACAGAAACTAACAAAGGAATCAAGTCAAAGAGCCCAAGTAATGTCACCGCTGTTTTGCACAATGGCTAGAATAAAGGTTTTATGTTATACACATACATTAAACTTAATTCTCAATAAATATCACTATAGAATGAAACCTGAACTCTATGTAAAGTGAACAGGTTCATGTGCACATTTAAAGTCACAAGCTTTATAATAGATTTCTGATTTTCTGACATGCACACGTAGTTTTAAGATGTGCTGACTAGTTTATTACATGATTATTAAATGTATAAATATTGATCTATTTTAACTGGCATCATGGTAATCTGACATTTTCACAGCTTGCAATAATCAATCAATATGCTGATCATTTTCTATAGCTGTAAAGCCTATCTGTTTATTGTGTTACAGTTCATATTGTCTAAAATAAGTTTATCGTGTTAAACTTGACAGTGTTAAAGTGCACATCACTGACGTTAAAGTATAGCTTAGCATTCCCACATGGTATATTATCCTTCAGTGTACTCATTCTTTGCATTCTGCTAATTATCATTTCACTTTAATGACAATAACATTTCAATTGTTGCTAATAAATGAATTACCAATATAATTTGTATACCAGAAAAATAGATTGTGTATAATACAGTTCAGTCTACACCATGCATGTATCTCTAGGTTTTACATTTATATTATTTCATTTGATATTATTCTTGAAATAATTTCTTATTCGACTGTTGTCACGTACTCCTCTTCTGTCTTCAGATGTGCCGTTGAGGTTTCTCAGTTCCACCTTTGCAAATCAAGTATTTTGAATGCGCAATTGCTTTATTTAAATAAAAGAATGTCCTAGACAAAGCTATTTAGTTTCTTATGAGTATATATGTAGACTAAGAGTGGAATTTACTGTGATGTAATGGGGTGCCATCTGAAATCTTGCCTAGGGTGCCAAATTGGTTAAGGCCGGGCCTGCTGGCATGTAAGGGTGCTTTCACATCTGTGGTTCGGTTCATTTGGTCTGGATCAATTCAAACTATATACAGTAGTATACTGTGACCAGGAATACCATCAGCTAGTGCAGCGACATTTTGTGTCTGCCGGTTTTACTTGCGGGAAAATGCCAATGGAACTCCCGTGTGTTAATTCTGACCAATCAAAAAGCAGTTTAGGAAATACGTTTAATAACATCTGGCCAATGAGTGATGTGGATTTTGTCACATGACTGCGTTTTGGTTGTTTTCAATTGGTTCGGACCAAAGCAACCAGTGTGGTGTGAAAAGGACCAAAAATGGCTACAATGTATCATTTGTTGCCCTTAGTCTGGACCAAATGAACAGAACCTCAGATGTGAAAGAACCTTAAATCTCTGTGCTGCACTGCTTATATTTATCCAGTATTAAAAATAGCCCACCTGAAAAAACTAAATTCATTCTATGGATGTTCTACATAATTGCACATGCTCATGAATTTTCAGTTCCACTTGAATTAAAATATTTAACACACAGCCTGTGTTAAAACTAACACACTGGTTGAGTTGAAAATAGCAAAAATGTGTTAACCTTAATCTAGCACACAGGGTATTTTTTAGACGTAGCACAGATTATGTTGCTTTTAACACATCTAATTTAAGAATACATATAGCATGTTTGATACTTCGACAGGCCCTACAGGTTTTAAGCACATTTTAGCTTGATGCTACCTTTTTCATATTGATATCATATATTATAACATAAATTGCTATCAATTCTGACATGTTTTAGCCTAACGTGTTAGCAAATACTCTCACTGAGAAAGGTGGTTCAAGTGCCTTTGAACCTGGCATGTTTGTGGGTGCCAGACAGGCTGGTCTGAGTATTTCAGAAACTGCTAATACAGTATGCTGGGATTTTAACGCACAACTAGGGTTTACAGAGAATGGTCTAAAAAAGAGAAAATATGATTGATTGATGTCAGAGGAGAATGGCCAGACTGGTTCAAGTTTATAGAAAGGCAACAGTAACTCAAATAACCGCTAGTTACAATCAAGGTATGCAGAAGAACATCTCTGAATGCACAACATTTCAAACCTTGAGGCGGATGGGCTACAGCAGCAGAAGACCACACCTGGTGCCTGTCAGCTAAGAACATGAAAACTGAGGCTACAATTCACACAGGCTCACCAAAATTGGACAATAGAAGATTGGAGAAACGTTGCCTGGCCTGATGAGTCTCCATTTCTGCTGCAACATTCCGATGGTAGGGTCAGAATTTGGCATCAACAACATGAAAGCATGGTTCCATCTTGCTTTGTATCAACGGTTCAAGTTGCTGATGTAATGGTGTGGGGGATATTTTATTGGACCCATTAGTACCAACTGTGCATCAAGTCAACGCCACAGCCTACCTGAGTATTGTTGCTCACCATGTCCATTCCTTTATGACCACAGTGTAGCCATCTTCTGATGGCTACTTCCAGCAGGATAACGCACCATGTCATAAAGCTCGAATCATCTCAGACTGGTTTCTTGAACTTGAAAATGAGTTCACTGTACTCAAATGGCCTCCACAGTCACCAGATCTCAATCCAATAGAACACCTTTGGGATGTGGTGGAACGGGAGATTCGCATCACGGATGTGCAGCCGATAAATCATGTCATGTCACTATGGACCAAATTGTCTGAGGAATATTTCCCGTATCATGTTGAATCTATGTACAAAGATTAAGGCAGTTCTGAAGGCAAAATGGGATCCAACCCAGTACTAGTAAGGTGTACCTAATTAAAAAAAATAAAAAAATAAAGTGGCCAGTGAGTGTATGTTGGGATGTTTCTTAAAAAAAGAAACTCTATTTTACTTGAAAATTCAGGAATAATTTAGTGTCACTTGCCATTTCTTTTACTGACAGTTTCTTTTTGAAAATAGCCTTTTGTTGTTGTTGTTTTTTTAATGTTCTGTTGCTGTTTAAGTGACAAGGATGCGGCACTTCAAAGACTTCAGGCAAGACTTCTTCCCATGATTTGCCATCACTGCTGTGTTACTAAATTTTCTTTTCACAAGCCTTTAGTCTGAAATTGTGATTTACTCCCAGGGAATAGCTCAGCTGCGGAGAATGGCATTAGTGCTGTTTTGCTGACTGATCTGCATCACATTTCTTCATGTTATTTGATGGCCTCCAGTACAGCTCCATGTCTTCAGGTTCTCATCAGGCTCTGTTATCTGTTTTGAACACACGGTTCAAAGGCTTTGAGCATTCACTGAGTCAGCATCCAATATCTTTCTCGCCAAAAAATAATTCAATTATCAACAGCAAAATGTCATCATTTTAATCAAATTTTCCTGTGGTTTCAAAGGTCTGGGTGGGTGGAAACGATGACACCATTTTGCCTTTCAAGTGAACCATTCCTCAAAGGTCTGCCTTCATGTAGGCTTCTTAATTAACTTTTTTTTTTTTTAAGATTAATTAAGAAGTCATGAGATATAGTTTGCAAAAGCTTGGCTGAAAAGATTAATCTTTAATCTAGATTTAAACATGAAACTCTTGAAAACTTCAACCATCTTCATTAAAACTATTCCAAGCTTTGTAGCTGAGTGTGGAAATACTTTACCTGCTTTGGGGGACTTTGCTATTCTAGGTACACCTTGAAGCCTTGAGTTTTGTGATCTTAAAGAGTGTGATTGATTGATTGTAGCAATGAAAACTGCTTAAATACATAAGAGCTAAGCTACATATTTATTTATTTTTTCTCTTTACTCTTCTGGTCTGAAATATATAGCAGAGTATCATCGGCTCTATCTCAGTGGGGTAGTATTCATTCATTCATTTTCTTGTCGGCTTAGTCCCTTTATTGGGGTAGTATATATATTGAAAACAGAAGAGGGCAGATGACCGATCCTTGTGGCACTCCAGTATTTACAGATTTTTCTTTTTTTTGGAGCCGTCACGGTTTACCTCACACATTAAACAGGTCACAGGAATAACCAGAAACGTATATTTATTTACAAAAACACTCACAGGCCAGGAACACACAAAGGAAAAGGATGAAAATATAATAACGAACAAAGAACTAATGAAACACATGGGCGACACAGGTGGAACTAATAAAACTAACAAATGACGGGAAAACCGGACAAAGGAATCACATGACAATAACAGAAAGCACGTGGACCGCATGACAGCTAAACAACAGGATCGTGACGGTAGCAGGAGATGAATAAATTATTTTAGGAAATTAGTCAGTATCTAATGAGCATGAACATTTAGATGCAGAGGCAAGCTTATTTCATTCTTGTCCTAAAGTTATGCAAATTATTCTTGGGGGACATTATTGGGGCTAGATCATAAAACACAACCAAAGTGACTTTATTTATACATTTTTTTTCAAATTAGTTAGTACTATTAAATTGGGCGATGTCTAAATATTTGTTCATCTCTACTATGTATAAACAGTGCAGAGATGCACTCATATACTGTATAAACTGTCTTACTGTCTTTTTTCCGTTTGTACTATAAGGTTTCTCCCTTGAGAGCAGGAGTTTTACTGTTTTACAGTACTTTTCCCTATTATGTTTTTCAGTCTAATTAGGTAAAGAGCTTCTAATGTGCTTTAGACCGTATCCCCTAACTAGTAGTCATTTCTTCAACCTCTGGGTTTTTTTTTTTTTTTTTTTTTAATACAGTGAGATACACTCACTGTTCAATTGCTCATTAACGCAAATTTCTAACCAGCCGATCACATGGCAGCAACTCAATGGATTTAGTTATATTAACATGGCCAAGACGATCTGCTGCAGTACAAACTGAGCATCAGAATGGGGAAGAAAGGGGATTTAAGTGACTTTGAACTGCTGATCTACTGGGATTTTCATGCACAACCATATATAGAGTTTACAGAGAATGGTCCGAAACAGTATACCAGAAAAAAAATTGATGCCAGAGGTCAGAGCAGAATGGCCAGACTGGTTCCAGCTGATGAAAGGCAATATTAACTCAAATAACCACTCGCTAGAATCTCTGAACGGACAACACATCGAACCTTGTGGCAGATGGGCTACAGCAGCAGAAGACCATACTGAGTGTCACCCCTGTCAGCTAAGAACAGGAAACTGAGGTTACAATTTGCACAGGCTCACCAAAACTGGACAATAGAAGGTTGGAAAAATCTCGATGTCCGCTGCGACGTTTGCATGGTAGGGTCAGAATTTAGCATCAACAACATAAAAGCATGGGTCCATCCTGCCTTGTATCAACAGTTCAGGCTGCTGATGGGGTGGTGGGGGATATTTTTTTGGTACACTTGGGCCCATTAGTACCAACTAAAAATTGTGTCAATGCCACAGCCTACCTGAGTATTGTTGCTGACCATGTCCATCCCTTTATGACCAAAGTGTATCCATCTTCTTATTGCTACTTCCAGCAGGAGAAAGCAGCATGTCATAAAGCGCAAATCATCTCAGACTGGTTTCTTGAACATGACAATGAGTTCACTGTACTCAAATGGTCTCCGCAGCCACCAGATCTCAATCCAAAAGAGCACTTTTAGGATGTAGTGGAATGGGAGATTCACATCATAGTGTTGCTATCATGTCAATAGGGACCAAAATCTCAGAGGAATATTTCCAGTACCTTGTTTAATCTATGACCAAACAGAACTAAGGCAGTTCTGAAGGTTAAAGGAGGTACTAGTGTGTGTACCTAATAAAGTTGCTGGTGAGTGTACATTACAACTTGTCTTTGTCATGACAACTTGACTTTTCCAAGACACCAAAATGTCTCAGCAGCCTTGTCATGGCAACTTGATATTATCAAAAAAATGTCATAATATGCCATGATATTATGATGCCATGGCATTTAAAATAACATTACTGAGCAAATGACAGTCGTCATAAGCATGCATTAAATCTTATGTGTCACGTCGTGATTATAAAGGTTTCATGACACTCTTTTAAACAAGTAAAGTGTTTTAGAAAAAAAAAAAAGTATGGCATGTTGGATACTTATGCATTCAACTGCTGCACTGCATCTTTAAAAATGCCTCCACTGTGACTGACTGATTGTTGTGTTTTTATTGTTTGTATTAAAATACTTTCCCTTTTCCCAGTTTATGCAGTTCCCGAACAATGACTGCGTGATGCTTTTACTCTTTATTTTTCCTCCACTTCTGAGTGACTCTCTTCCTGCATTCAATTATGTAACAGCCAAATCAAACCTCTGGTAAATACTGATGAAAAAGGTTTATACAGAAATGAAGTAATTTCCTTCAAACTACTCAAACGTTGACGCGAAATAAGTCAACCTAGCGCACCAGAGAGGATTGAAAATCTCCTGGAACGTAATCCATGCTGTGAACGGCAGGAAATTCAATCTGTGATATAAAAGTCATTCCTTTTCCTTCTGCGTAAAATGGTATTCTGTCCTGAGTCAAATAACAGCAAATTGTACATGTCAATTGTCTTTCTTTGTTTTTACGCAGTTCTCAAAGTCACTAAGCAATGAATAAACAAGAGGATTTCAACTATTTACATTTTGAGGATAACTGACTGTGAGCCAAACATTCACTTATGCAAAGTTCAGATCTTTTCCGAGCGGAATAATAAGCAGCATCTGCCAGTCATGCCAGTCTAAATCTAATACTCTTCTCATTTAAAGAGCATTACACAATAGCTTTAA
>CAIGQQ010038318.1:1297843-1312943 GCA_903798035.1 Danio albolineatus
AAAAAAAAAAAAAAAAAAATTAAAAAAAAAAAATTAGAGATATATATACACATATATATATTCTCAAACAAAAATGAACAAAGCAATGCTTAAATTTGCACTTCTGAAAGTTTTATTCCTGTGATATTATATGAACATCAATGCAAACTCCAAAATAAATAAATAAATAAACTGTTTTGGAGAAAAGTCGATTTGAGATGAAAAAATAAAAACAAGCATTAATATAAAACACTCCAGATAATTATCACTATTTAAAACTGTGGTTTGTGTCTTTAATTAAAAGATTGTTGTGAGGAAATTATTAACCTCGCTTCAATTGACAACAAACTACATATGCATGCATATCATTAATCTGAACACATTTAAAGCAAGCGAAGCATCAATTCCCATTTAGTCTCATGCAAATATGTACAAAAACACTTCACTGTATCCAAATATTCAGGAATCAGTGCTGAATAAATATGATAACATTTGCACAATAGCTAAGTTCAGCTCATATTTTCCATTGTTTAACAGTGTCCAAGAATAGATATTTTAACTTAAACACTTAAACACGTATATTAACTTCTATCTCCCCACGAAAACAATGAATGAAGCTGCAGAGACTGGTGGGTTTATGAAGAACTCCAGTCAAGCAAATTTAAGACTGTACTTGTGAGATGAATGTGAAAATAAAGGCTTTGTTGCCATCAACTGTTCCTCTAAGAACCTTTAGCATCCTTGAAAACTTTATATAAAAGGTTGAACAAAAATGTTGATGGTCCGTTTGTTGAATTTAAGTTATATTGCAACAAATTCTCATTAGATTATAAGTAGACTGTTAGGTTGGGGTTGGGGTTAGTGTAAGTTGACATTTACTTGCAAAGTTTCTTATAGTCTGTTGAATGTCAGTATCAACAGATATCAAGCAGACAGTCTACTAATACTCAAATGGACCATCAAAATAAAGTGTTACAGTACCTAATAACACTGTTTGGAGTTCCAGAGATGTGAGATATTGCTAGCTACATTATAGTGTCATTTTTCTTGTCATATGCTAACACTGGGCATAAAAAATAGCTTATTTATTATGTTTATTAAATATGTACAAATACATTTTAAAAGTTTTTTCCCCTCAATTCAATGTGTGGTGATATAGCTAGAAAGAGCTATTTTAATAGACCATTGCTGCTATACAGGAAAACACTTATTTATTTATTTATTTAAAGGGCATCTATTTTACCCCTTTTTCAAGATTTAAGACAAGTCTTTTGTGTCTCCAGAATGTGTCTGTAAAGTTTCAGCGCAAAACACCCATCATATTATTTATTATACCTTTCAGAATATTGGGGTTTTCTGCTTTGAACACACTGTAGCTGTTTTTGTGGCCTGTGCCTTTAATGCTAGTTCTCCCCGCCCACTGTTCCCTCGTGCCTGTCAGAGTGTGCCTCTGTCTCCTGCTGCATCAGATAAACAGCACAGTGACAGACATGAAGGAAGCAGATCTCGTGTAACATTTGTGAGAAATACTACAGTAAGAACTATCCCAATTGTATTTGTTGTGGAGTTAATTCAAGCCTTTCTGCAACGATGAGTCACACACTATATAGTTACAAAGTTCACACATCCACACAGAGATACACAGCGGAGACACACACAGTGCAAGTATTTAACTCTGCACTGTTTTTGCACAGCAAATGTGACTGGATACAGGTTAATATCCACTGTTGTATGGATATCCGTTATGTTAATGTACAAAATAAACCTGATTTAGCATCCATAAACCATAAAACCATAAAGTTTTGGTAAATATAACTTGAAAACCACAACTTCAGATTGTTTTTGTTTTAATATGATCAACATAAAACATAAAGCTGGAGCCTGAGGACAACACGATCTCACTGCAATTCGTAACTTTTTGATTTAGCGGCTAATTTATATGAATTTGTATGATCTCGTTTGTACAGTTTGCTTCGATTTGCTTATCCAACAATGATGGTTGGTTTTAGGGGTGGGGTTGGGTGCCACGCCTCCTTTTTTATATTGTAAATTTTTGTTCGACTGAACTCTTACAAATTTGCGTTGAACTGACATAACATGAAATAGTTACGTTTCCTTGTGGGAATACCTCAGTGTGGTATGGCAGGGCAAAGATGTGGTCTTTCTCTCTAAGAAAGCTGTCAAACTGACACTGATTCAAGCTTCTGGATCAGATGAAACTAAGAGTTTGCAATTGCGCCAACCAGTGGACACAACTGGAACAGCAGTTTCTTTTATTGAAAAAAATTGCAGCTCAATTTTATACTTTACAGAATGATCTCGCAGGCCGGATTAAACTTGTTCGCGGGCCTGATCCAGCCTGCAGGCCATACGTTTGACACCCCTAACTTAAACAAAGGTAATTATGGTTGGATTGTTGTACCAAGCACTCAGTGGAAATGAGCTACATATTTTTAATACAATTTGATTGAGTTTAATCTAAATTATACTTGTTAAAACAAAACAATATTGAGTAACACTTTAGTTTGAGTAACAATTCACACCATTCTATGCCTATTATCAGGCAGATATCAACTGTTCATTATAGCATTTATAAAGCATGATTTTATTTTACATCCCTAATCCTACCCAAGACCCAACAACTGCCTTAGTAACTATTAACAAGCAGCTAGTTAGCAGTTTATTGAGCAAAGAAATCTTTGTTATGGTTTTCTAATAGTGTGAATTAGATATTAAAACAAAGTAGACCAAATATATATATCAGTTTTGTTACGTAGCAGAAGCACCGCGCTACGCACATAAAGTTAAGGATGACCGTCTATTAAAAGAGGTCACCTGGAGTCCCCGTTCCTGCTCCCCCAAGCACACACACAGAGGCCAAGTTATCGAAAAGGGGTAACAGATTTATTAAACATAGATATTTCCAATATCAAAATCAAATGTGAGGGAACAAAAGGCCAAAACAAAGAACAAAACCTAAAATTGAATCTCTTACCTAAAACGAAAAAAAAAGTTATGTAAATAATATAACAATTCTTCCCTCCTTAACTATCCATTAAACAGGAGAAAACATGACAAAAGAAAAAAGGCCTTCCCTTAGATCATTCAGCAGTAAATAAACATTTAGCCACAGCTAACACAGGATACCGTCCTAGTACCGGTTTTAACAGAGCATCTCACCAGATAAATTTGGAAAAGAGTTTCGGACAGGAAGATATCACTGCCACACAGAGAACTCAGAGCAATCTGCTCACACACACAACAGCGAGGGGAAACTCGATAACAACGCCAACAGCATGCTTTTATAATTGCCGCCGCCCCTCTCACAGCTGCACCTGATCTCCGCTCATATGGAGAGAGAGAAAGAAATGGATAAGGGAGGATACAACACACAGGAACAATACACACCAGCTTTGTCAAAATAAGTTGCTCAATATGTAACAGTTTATTTTGATGGTCCCTTTTGCACATTTTGTTGACAATACTCCATTGCAACTACATGCCAATTAATCATCATTAATATTAGCAAATTGTCATATCTGCTGACACTGCTCCGCCAATAGACATTCAGCTGAGTATAAGAGACTTTGAACAGTACATGTTAACAGTCTACTAATACTCTACTAATTAGTTGGTACTGTATGTAGTTGCAATGTAACTTAAAATCAACAAAATGTGTTAAAGGGACCATCAAAATAAGACGACACTAAAATATCTCTAAGGAAAGACATTGTTTGCGGTTTCTTCAAACAAGTAAGGTATACTAGACAGTGTCTTACTGTAAATAGAACCAGTCATGAGTTTCCTGAGCTGTTACCACTGCTCGCGCAAGCCAGTGCAACACTGTTGTCAGAACAAGACTCTAACAAGCCCCAGGAAGATCTCCTGCAGTACCTCAGACATGGCTAACAACCAGCAAATTTGTTTGCCAGCAAATTACTGTGGGTTTGTACTTCTCCTCCTTCACCCTCTGGGCCTGTAAACTTAGCCTCCTGACCACAAATTGCCATTGCCTGTTCCCAGGCTCTTTGCCCCATGGGGTCCACTTGTCGAGAAGGGCCAACTTCACCTTCACACTGGAAAACAAAGAGGTTCAGCAACACATGCAGCATAGATCAGACTGCATGAGCTGCGGTAGAAATAACCTTTGTTTTGCAATGTACAAGATTCAATGTGTATGTGGAAGATTCAAGATAGTTTGAAGTTTTAAACTAAAGATTTTTAAGGGAGGATATCTACTAAAGATGTAACAATCATTTTGAATGTATTAAAAAACAGCAGAGATCAGACCACAGAATGATGAAGATGTAGAGAAACAATATTGCTGTGACCACTTTCACAATAAACTATTAAGCGATACACCACTGACCGCCAGTAAGAATCCATTGAAATATAAAGGGTTTTGCGCAATTTAAAGCTACATTATGGAGAACATTGTGGAGAAGCTCAATGCTTGACATTTCAAAGATTATTTTAAGGCAATGACTATCTATGCGCATAGACTTCCTGACTTTGTGGAGTAAATTTTACTCACGTACGTCTATTTTTGCATTACTTTGAAACACTAAGTTAACATTACTTGGGTATATCCATTTGAATTTACTGTTGTATTTTATGCAAAATAAATGAAAAAGAATTATTAAGTAGCTTATTGAATTAAAAATGACATTTTGAAGTAAAAAGACAAAATATTATTTATTAGTAAAATTTACTTGGATTATGCTTTCTTTATTTACAAGCCCTAAAAATCATTTTTTATGGTGTAGATTCACTCACTTTGTGAAGTACATTTTACTCGTGTATGCTATTTTTTAATTGTGTTCAATAGATTATGTACCACTAAGTAAATATTAATTAAGCCTGCTCATTTTAATTTACATCTGTATTTTAAGTACATCAAATTAAAACAAAACCTCAAGTATCTTATTGATTTAAACGAGACATTTTGAAGTAAAAAGACAAAATATGATTCATTTGTAAAATTTACTTGGATTATGGTTTCTTTATTTACGAGCCCCCAAAATATTTTTTTTTGCAGTGTAGAAAACACTTGGTCACAGCATAGGAAAGAATAATAAAATTACATGGAAGTTATGCAAGCCAGGCTGGCAAATTAAAGTATAACGGTAAAAGTACCTCAGGCACCCAGTGCAAGTTTCACTGTCTTTGTGTTGTCATTCCTACCCCACTGCTCACATGGCTCCAAACATTAGACAGGTCTGCCTACGGGCCACTAAAGAGAGACATTAACAGCATGTGTGATACCTGGATGAGATACAACCCCAGGAAAACCAATGTCAATTTATACCATTCCTGGGATAGTGGCAATTGCTTATCCTCTGGCTGCAACCCACTTGAACATTTAGGCTGGCTTTAGGGTGGCCTTAAAACAGAAATGTATTTCTGGAAACTGAGCTTGCACCACAGATACCCTGCCAGGCCCCAGCACCAATTCTGCTCTACCAGGCACCAGCACCAACATGGATGTTAAGTTATCTGCAGCATTCAGTTATAATGGATCTACGTACCTGCTAGCCAAAGAACATTTGAGTTTAAAGTTCAAAGAAAAGTCGTCTTTCCTTGATTGTACAGGCATGATTGTATATATGTGAAGTTTTGTTTTGAATTTAACCATTAAAACCAACAATCTCAATTAAGTACTTGTGTTCTTTGTAAAGTTTCATAAACTAATTTCGAGAGGAGCTCGTGATATGATTAGCACGCCTGGATGATCATCTGTAATCAGCAATAATCCAATCAGAGCGATCCAAGCTTACTATAAATGGATCAGTTCTTTCCCTACCACTCTATCTTCGTTTTGGAAGAACACAAGCTAAGCAACACGCCTCAGCAACCTACCAACCTACCAACCTACCAACCTACCAGCCTACTAGCCAACCAACTACCAAAACAAACAATCCAACCAACCAGTCAGACAACCAAGACACTTCTCAACAAGAAATGACGCCGACAAAATGGAAATAACAACAACAACGCCATGACAACCAGTGAGAGCTCAGCTCTCTCCGACACGCCCGCAGCAGCGCAACGACAGGCAGCCCCGTCAGCAAACGGACTTAAGGCCCCAGCGAGAGGCCGCAGGCCCATCCGCGCGGCGATAACACAACGCCGCCCGAATTCACCATCGCCAAGCCGCCACCTACCTTCACCAGCTTCCTCCGATGCCTCCGCCAGATCGTCATCCCATGTCTCCAATAAAATCACCATCCTGGAACTCCGTAAATATCTTTCAGACGCCGGTATTCCCGTTCCACCACGATGCAATAAAGCCGATCTCATAAGCTGTACTCCGCCATTACTCCCCAGACTTCGCCCACCATGGACACGTCAAGAAGCCGCCCGGTCACGCCACGCCCGCTATCCCCAGCTCTCCAACGCTCAAACTGAACTTTCTCAACCCGGACAATCAAAAAAGGCTACACAAAGTACAGCACCAAACAGGAAATCATCCAGACCACGTTTTTAAGAAAACAGGACCACCCCAGCTTCATCACAGCAACATAATGAAATTGCCGACACTTCCGCCTCGCCAGCAATCGAGCCCCGCAAGATGCCAGCCCACCAGCTCTTCCGCCTTCTACTTCAATATGCTTCTCAAAAGACAACTCCGACTAAACTCAAAGACGCCGGCGATCCAAGCCTATGCAAAGAAGCCGGACTTCACCCGCAGTACTGTACATCGCATGCTTGAGGAGAAGCCCCGCAAAATAAGTACTCTCCAACCAAAACATTTTATAAATAATCTGGAAGACGAGACCAGCGTGAATAGAATGATTTCAACCCAAAAACTCACCTCAAACCTCCCGCCGGTCCACAGATGAATAATATTCCAACAGCTGAAGCAACCAGACTGCAAGGGTCCACGAAATATAATCCGGAAAACATTAGTCCGCAGTATATTCATACGTCGACAAACCTCCATGAAACGCACGGTTGAATCCAAGCTGATCGCTGGAGCACGATCACTAGAACAGCGAGTCAAGTCACAATATAAACACTGTGACATTCAGCCAATAAAATTGCCGCGACTTTGATTGACACTCCTTTGAACCAATAGCTGAAGAAGCGTCAACATCCAATGAGCTCCCAACTTGAGACGGTCTCGCCCATGACAGATTTATGAATGGACTCCATGAAAAAGCCTTGTGAATGAACTGGGCCACATTTGCTCGTCAGTGTATCCAAATATAACGCTATTTTATCATGGATTAAAACAAGCCCACGATAAACATTTATTCTGGATACCATGTGGGGATATAAGTTTCAAGTTCAGTGTTTTAGAGAAGGGGAAAATAAATAAATAAATAAATAAATAAATAAATAAAATTTATTAAAAAAAAAAAAAAAAAATTACAAAGACAAACCTTTCGCTTGCCCGATATGAATGGAAGAAGGGTGTTTCTGACAATGCAGTGATTGTTTCATCCATCGACTCAACGTTAGATGGATTTGCTTTGTTGTTAAACAATTCTATGACACTAAGGGGTTTAAACTTAAACTCTGCTATTACTTCACTGGTTCAGTCTTCAAGAGGTACTTCCTGGACCACCAGCTCTCCATTCATCTGCCACCCTGCAGGGGAATGAAGGCCCACCTTTTTATCCTTGCACATTATGACTACAAACTATTGTAGCACACATTAACAAAGCATGTAAAATCACAATTGCACTTGCCCCTTTAAGATGCCTCACCCTGATATCAGCCAAAACAACTCATTATGTCTGCTGTACATGTACCATGTTGTATAACATTTAATTTCCGATTTTCTATTGTTTTTCAGAGACGGAGAAGCTAACCGCAGAATCTGACCCTCATCCAGCCTGTTACATTCCACATCCATTCTAAATACATTCACGCTCCACGCAAGGATGCATTCCCACTCACACAGCTCAGGCCCTCAATGCCATATTCTCACTGTTTCAATCTGACATCTTTTTTATCCCAAATTCCCCTATCTGATCTAACTTTGTGGGATGAAGGAATTATTGTACTTTACTACCCATAGCAAAACAAGATCAATTACACACAGGACATTTTATACACATTTTGACATCCCCTCCCCCACACACCCATCTTAAAACCCCCTTAGCTTCCTTACACCACAGTAGAGCTATTCCACCCAGCTAACCCTCTCCAGCTGACTTTCTCCCACATGCATTCTAAGCATAAGCTTTATTCTGCTGTTCTCTTTCCCCCCCATCCCATTAACATACAAGCTCCTTCACTACCATTCCCCTTATTTCTTCATTTATAGTTTCCTCCTAACTCAAACCCTTCCATTTACTCTCACCACAGGTTGGCCCTATTTAGGGGTTGCCCTGAGCTTTAATCGCTGCAGCAGCGAAGCTCCAAACCAGCTCATATATACTTGCTTCCCAATACCACTATCATCACACCCCCCTCATAAATACAGCAGCATATGCTGGTGGGAGCACATATGCCTCCATACTGACCCCCCCCCCCCCCCCCCCCCCAAATTACTGCCCCCACAACCCCTTCTCTTCATTTATAGATGTCTCAACTTGATCCATGTGTATTTACTCTTTTTCAGAATGGGGGTAGACACCACAGAAGGACAAGGCCCTTCAACAAAACCAAATCCAGACTCTGGGAAGGCGGGCATCCATTGCCCCAAAGACTTACTTGTCTTCGCCAAGGGCACCCCAAATAAGCCCTGATGACCCTCACCAGCTGCCAGCCAGCAACTACTCAAGGGCGAGGGCATGACCCAGCCAATCTCTCTTCTTTTGCTACCTTCTAGCCTGAGTAGTACTTGGCTTTCTCCCCCAGTCACATAGCAATTGGAGTTCCTCCAAGCCCCCTTGTCACCCCGCCCCCCCTGGCCTTTTCCGCAGGAGTCTACACCGCCCCATCCTATGTCCTGACTCCTGTCGGACCCTGCCCCCCCCCCCCAAGGCTCAAACCCTGCAAAAGATTACCCCGAGCCAGAACCCCACAGAAGTCACCTCATTGCCCCTCCCAGGCCTTAGCAACCCTCATCTTATATATATATATCTATATATGCAAGTACATAGATATATATTTATATATAGCGCTGCCACTCCCCGCTCTATCTCCCAGTTTGGAGTGTTCCTTGAGCACCTAACCCGCCCGTCACCCTCTAACAGGAGTCTTCACCACCCAAATCCCCTTTCCCCAGACTCCAGTTAGAGTCAGCCAAAGTAGCCCTGTTCCCCGGGCTAAGACCCTCGCAGGGGTCTTGTCACCGCCCCCCCCAGGCCACTGAAACTCATTATATATATATATATCAATGGACCCAGGTTTATGGATATATATTTATATAGAGCGCTGTCACTCCCCGCTCTATCTCCCAGTTTGGAGTGTTCCTTGAGCATTGACTCCCGCGGAGTCGTCGCCAACTTGCCGCTCACCCTCCAGCAAGAATCTCCACTGCCCAAATCCCACGTCATGATTCTTGCTGGAGATGGCATATAAGAACTGCTACCCAAGTCCCTGCAGTAAAGTAAAGTAAACCACTATCAGAACTGCTACCCAAGTCCCTGCAGTCTCCCGGACTCACTGAAGTCTTTTAATTGCCCCCTCCAGGCCCTAGATTACCCCATTATATATATATATTTATATATACTCCAATATATACATATATATTTATATTTAGTGCTGTCACTTCCCAGCTCTATCTCCGTCAGGAGTGTTCCTCGAGCATTGTTTTTTGACTCTCTACAAGTCAACCCTGCCCACCCCTTTGGCACCCTCCACCACCGCCCCTCCCCCTCCCCTGCTCGGGCTCCCGCAGGAGCCTGTTTCGCCCTTTGCTCCAACTGGAGCCCCCTATGCTTTTTTCCTAAATCACTATATCCAGCAGCCGGATATACTAAACTTTCTAGCTTTTTGGGGGGTAATTCTTCGAAATACGCGGCTGCTGTCCCAAATTAATAATAGCATTTTTGGGGAGCCTTCGAGACCTATCTGATCTCGGATCCCCTTATATGCTTATTGACTGGGCGGGAGCCCTGGGCTCAAATATCTCCGAGCTCAGGGTTCTCTCCCGGGACAGCATGCCAAACCTGCTATAAACGCTAAGCATATCTAAGGGCGAACTCTTGAAGTGAAGTTTCATAAACTAATTTCGAGAGGAGCTCGTGATATGATTAGCACGCCTGGCTGATCATCTGTAATCAGCAATAATCCAATAAGAGCGATCCAAGCTTACTATAAATGGATCAGTTCTTTCCCTACCACTCTATCTTCGTTTTGGAAGAATCCCCCCTTCCACCCCATCTCCTCCTTTTTTCCTCTCTTTTCAAAAGGGGAGCCTTCGAGACCTATCTGATCTCGGATCCCCTTATATGCTTATTGACTAGGCGGGAGCCCTGGGCTCAAATATCTCCGAGCTCAGGGTTCTCTCCCGGGACAGCATGCCAAACCTGCTATAAACGCTAAGCATATCTAAGGGCGAACTCTTGAATTTTCAAATAATCTAGTGTGACAACTTACCTGCCGATGGGGCAAATTCATTCAACAGTCCATTCAACAGTCTACAACTTTGAAATGACATAAAATATGAAAAATGTAATGAATGCAAAATATGTGCCCAGGACATCCTTCTTTCATTTGGTATGTCATTTATGACATCATGATGTATGGTGCTGAGTAAAAGTTAGGACGGAGTGTCCACACTCGGTCCTGGAGGGCCGGTGTCCTGCAAAGTTTAGTTCCAACCCCAATCAGATACACCTGGGCTATCTAATCAAGCTTTTACTAGGCTTTCTACAAACATCCTTGCAGGTGTGTTGAGGCACGTTGGAGCTAAAATCTGCAGGACACCGGCCCTCCAGGACCGAGTTTGGACACCCCTGAGTTAGACGGTGTTTTAGCATGAAAACGATCCGCGTCCACACTATCGTTTCACCCAGAGTTTCCACCAAAAACAAATATCACGTGACCATTTGCGCACTCTGGGCATGCGCGTTCAAGTATAAACAGGAATCATGTGTCTCGCTCGGCATTTGGTTATTGTTAGTCAACAAACGCTGATTGAACGATGAACGCAAAGTGTTCTGTTGTTTACAGTGAAGGCTGGTCTGCCGTCTTCCGGTGGAATTATAGTCATGTGATAGGGGGAAGGGAAGGATACACAATGATCCAAAAGCCCCAATCAAGTAGCGAATCTCAGCAGCCATGCCTCCGTTTTCAGATGTCTCCGTTTTCCCACATCTACAGTGAGACGGAGCACCAGCCTTAAGCCCCGTTTACGCTAATGCGTTTTCATTTTAAAATGCATAAGTTTTGCTACAGTTACGCCATCCGTGCACACTAAGCCTGAGTTTTCGAGGAGAGGCTGTTTTCATTCTAAAACGCTGCTACTGCAACTCAGTGTGGATGGGGGAAAACGGAGACATCTGAAAACTAAGGCGTGGCTGCTGAGATTCGCTACTTGTTTGGGGCTTTTGGATCATTGTGTATCCTTCCCTTATTCGTCAAGCCCCTATCACATGACTATAATGCCACCTGAAGACGGCAGACCAGCTTTTAATGTAAACAACAACATGGACACAGAAAGGGGAGCGTTGTTTGCACTATTGTCTGTTTTAGGCATAATTGTGCAGTTAAACTTTGCCTTTTTTACTACAACAGCTGCATATATTCGCAAGAGGCAAGCTACTGTTCAAGCACTCGCTAATCGCTCGCGTTTTACACGGCGTAAGCCCTATTTAGAATGCCAAGCGAGACACATGCTTCCTGTTTATACTTGAACGCGCATGCCCAGAGTGCGTGAATGGTCACGTGATATACGTTTTTGGTGGAGTAGTGTGGATGGAGATGTGTTCAGAAACGCTGAGTGAAACGCTAGTGTGGACACGGGTCGTTTTCATGCTAAAACGCCATTTTAAAACTAAAACGCACTAGTGTAAACGCGGCCTTTTACAGTATGAAAAGTGTGACAACTTACCCTGCTCTCCCTTATGATTTGCTCATCCCCCAATGATGGTTGGGTTTAGGGGTGGTGTTGAGTGCCATGCCTCCTTATTAAAATCGTACATTTTCATACGGCTGAACTCGTATTTGTACGGATTAGCCACTAAACTGACAAAACGTAGAATAGTTACGTTTCCTCAAGAGATCAGGCTGGAAAAAAAACACCTTTTGTTAGGGGAATCCATATGTAAGAGTATTAAAATCTATGACTTTTCCCCATCTCTTATTTTTCCATCTCCCTTTGAGGACTGTTTTTCAAAGAAATCTCTTAACCACCAATTATTTCCTCACTGCAGCTTATCTTCTAATCCTAAAAGCTAGAGAAAGCTCAAGTGTGGTCATTTAAAGTTCTTTCTAGCATCTCATTTTCACTTTTTGACTTTTTTTTGAGGTCAAAACGAATCCCGTTTCAGTATTAAGAAATGCAACTCCGCTGAACGTGGAAAAGTTCTCCTGCCGCACATGTGCATTCGCTTAAATATACAAGCAGACAGACTCTTTCTGTTAGCCGACTTGGTTTACAGTAATTTGCCAGCTGCAGTTTCCGTTGAGAATGTTTGCGTGGGCTTCCCTCGGGCTCTCTCCTCCTCTCTGCACGTCTGCTTGCAGATCAACGGCTTAGTCCAAATCAACAGAGAAGAAGAAGAAGAAGAGCAGAAATCATGCTTTCTGAAAAGTTTTCCCTGCGTATGCTCACACTTTTGACCTTACTAACAGCACTGGCTCTTACAGGTAATTTGTCTTTCTGTTTTCTCATTCTTCTATTGCTCTTTTTTTTCTTACAAAGCTATTTGGATAACTTGTGCTCCAGCTGTCTGAAGCATGAATGGGCTTGATTTCACCTTGTATTAAAGGTGAGGGAGTTCAGTAGTTGTAACCAGCAGAAATTAGTTATGGAATCATCGCATACATCTGCTCCTGAAAGAGACGCATACAACCATTTGTTTTTCATCTTTGCATACACTGTAAATATGGCTGTTATTTTATATTGCAAAGATACTGTAAACTGATTCAAGTAAGTTTCCTTAATATATACAGTACAGTAAATAACCTTAAATGGACTTTCGTAGAATTTCCTGCATGGCACTTTACTTTTTATGCTTTTTTTCCCCATAAATGTTTTTTTTTTCCATGATTTTCTTCAGTTACTGTATTTCTCATCAGTAACGTACATTAGATTTTCAAGTTATGTTTATCACATTAATTTAGTTCCATGTGTGTTGCCATGATGGTGTTTAGTCGTTGTGTGAAGGACCAATGCCGTCTCATAGCAATTGGTTACTTTTTGATTTGGTGGCTAATTTGTTTGAATTCAAACAATGTCATTCACACAATTTAGCACAATTTGATTATGTCCCAATGATGGTTTGGTTTAGTGGTGGGGTTGGGGGCCACATTTCCTTATTTAAATTCGAATTAGCAATTAAACTGGTAAAAACATAATTAGTTAAGTTTTCTCGTGAGATGGAATGACACTGGACGCCTTCTATATGTTAGTTTGTTTGTGGATAAGATGTTTGTGATGTGCATTTGTTCACCATTTGGTATGGCAAAGCAAGAAAAACCTTAAAAAAAAAGATGACACTACTGACTTGCTGAAGTAACGTGCAATGTGATGGTTTATTTACACTCTCAGAAATAAAGGTATGCGAGCTGTCACTGGGGTGGTAACTTTTCAAAAGGTACACATTTGTACTTAAAGGGTCCATATTGGTACCTAAAAATTTTAAGAGGGACACTTTTGTACTTTTTAGGTACTAATATGTACCCTTTAGGTACAAACGTGTACCTTTTGAAAAGGTACCACCCCAGTGACAGCTCGCATACCTTTATTTCTGAGAGTGTATAGTGTATCAGGGTGAAAAAACCCCAAAACAAAATAACCAAGAATAGAAGAAGAAATAAACAGCTAAAAACAAAACAGATGATATATGTACATCCACACTATTATACATACAGCAGACAGGTCACAAATTGCTTTGGCACCACATACTTTGTGTAATACTATAAATTAATGACATACAGTAACTTACCGCTTGTACCATATGCTTGCAGGGAAAATTCAGGCAACAACAGCTGCTGTTTACATTTTCTAGATTTTTTTTTACAGCGTTAGCTGGTTTTAGCTTCTCTTTCCCCCATTAAGATCTAATTCATGCCGTGTCTTCTGATAGTGTCATGCTGAGTCTAATTTATATAAACTCTTTAGGGCTTGAGCAGAGTTTTTAAAACTCCAAATGAAGCTTAATGTTATTGCATTTTCATTTGTCTCTTACCTTTGTGAGCCTGATGAATGTTCCTTTGTCTTTGAGTAAAGCTGCACCTTTAAGAGCTTGTTGAACAAAACCAGAGGCATCATATGATGGCATATTGTTTTCTGTACAACTTAGGTCACACTTTATTTTGATGGTCCGTTTGTTGAATTTAAGTTACATTGCAACTAATTCTTAATAGATTATAAGTAGACAGTTGGGGTTAGGGCTGGGGTAAATGTAAGTTGACATGTTCTTGCAAAGTTTCTTATAGTCAGTTAAATGTCTGTTGAATGTCAGTATCAACAGATATTAAATAGACAGTCTAATACTCAAATGGACCATCGAAAATAAAGTGTTACCAAAACTTATAACCTGTTTATTTTCATGATAAAATGTTTACGTGTTTCATTTATGAAAATCAGTTAATTAACAGTTCCCATATTTTGTGTTCACAAGTGTTTTCTGTTTATTTATGGTTTTGAATTGCATTATGGGATGTTGATCTCTGCTCTGTCGCCTTTTGATGTTGAAAATTCAACTCTGCAGTTTAACAAACTTTTTTTTTTGACTTTTATTGACATTTTTATAAATTAGAAATAACAATGTACTGTTTTAGAAATAATATAAAGAGAAATATGTTTGTTAAATAACAGAAAATGTATTGGCAGTTCATTGCAAGGTTTTGTACCGTAATATACAATTCCAACCCAGACAATTAATCACTTTAAATTATTAAAAATGCAATAAGTCTCTTTTTTTTTTACTTTTCAAAATTAAAAGTTGTTGGAAGAAAGATCAAGGTCCCATAATAGAATTTAAAAGCATAAATAAATGGGGAAAATAAATAAAATAATAAATTACAAAATACAGAAAACTGTTACTTTAGG
>CAIGQQ010038318.1:1313343-1339365 GCA_903798035.1 Danio albolineatus
ATATATATTTTTTTTTCACAGTGAGCTTTTACAAAATCTATTAATAACCACTTTTATATATTTGGATCCAATTTTGATTGCCTGAATTCACAACCTAGATGAGAGTAGTAAACACAAGCTTCCGGTCACTTGATAAATCTTAAAATCTCTCTCTTATTATCGATTCTCCACAAATGACGACTAGATTCTCAAAATTTTTTGCATTTTTTTCTCAAAACATTTATTCTTAGAATTCAGTTAGTTCTCAGCTTTAAAAAAATGTATGAATTGAATGTCTATTTTGAACATTTATATTTATTTTTTGTATTATTGCTTAGCTCTAATATATATTTTTCTTCAATTATCGCTTGGCCCGAATTGTTTATCACACATCTATGCAATTAGTCAAATAGAAATGTGCGTTTATAAAACATTGAACAGGTGCATCAAATAGTGAGTCTAATTATTATTTTTCAAACATTTTGTAGATGTCTCAAGTGAGAGCAAGCTGGAAAAGCTTCTGATGAAACGAGGTAATGTTCTTTTCCATCTACCTTTGTTATGCATATCTGATTTTCTCACAATAAATCAGTTAAAATACACTCACATTTGCCACAAATTATCAAACAACATCTTGATTCAACAGAAAAAAAAGATAAAATATGTTTATTTGTGAAAACGACTTACTGTGATTCTGATATTAATAGATGTGCTCTGTGTTTGTGTGTTCCTGTACATTGACTCTGTCTCCCACTAGTGGACGGTGATGTAAAGCCGGCTGCAGCTGTGGCTGTTTCTCCCTCCAAAGCCAAAGAGTTCCTGGCCTCCCTGAAAAGGCCTAAAAGAAACCTGTGGGACCGCAGCCGGCCGGACGTTCAGCAGTGGATCCAGCAGTTCATGTACATGGGCTTTGATGAAGCTGTAAGTGCTTGTGTCAGCTCTTGAAAACTGAACTGAAACCATATAAATATAACCATATATATAAAAACATACTAAAGGGTTCAAAATAATTAAAGGTTCAGGAAGCTACTAACAACACTTTAATAGAAAAATAGGATGAAGATAAGGCAAACAAATTGCAGAATCTTATACACAAGGGTGTTAAAGAACATACAGATATGCTACACAAGTAGTTTTCAAATTTGTTGACTTAAGCTCAAAGAAAGATAACCACCTTGCAAAGTTCAGGGATCGTTATTTATGGTTTCTGTACACATTATTTCAGGGGGTTTTCAATACCCTTTATCCAAAAAAAAAAACCTGAATAGTAGTGGTGGGCAAGCAAGGCTTCTTGAAACACTGAAACAGTTGAAGCAAATGTGTCCAAGCATCAAAACCTTTTGAAACCCGTCTCTACACTGACACCTCATTTTTTATGTATTGCCCTGGAACAGCTTCAGCAAAGAAACAGTTACACAAATTGAGGTATTAAACCCCACAATGTAGAGTTGATGCTTTAAGTGATTTAGTGGAGCTATGAGAGTTCCAGACTAGCACGCCGAGATAATGGCTTTGAATCCAGAGTGATGCAGCGATAGATTTCAATTTTTAAACGCTCTGTTCTAGTGACGTGTTTAGTTTTAACATTGGTCTGACACCCGAATAAACACTTTGTGGATAAATACGTCTTGTTTTGGTCATAAAAAAAGACATTAATAAAATACATAAACTCATATTTTCTGAGTATTTGTGCAAATCGGGATTCAAACTCGAGCCATTTGCAGCACAGTTAAGGAAGTCGCACACCGAATGCGCCCCACGGCAGCTACAGCACAGTTCATATTTCTGCCGCGCCACAGAGTGCCATCTGAATAGTTTCAGCAGCCGGTGTGCGACGCCCTTTACTATGTGCCTACCCATGGTCCCCTAGACTACATGAGATATAGATATTATTCCGATCCTTTCAGTCAAACATTGATTCTCCAGGTCTCGAAAAGCATCTGAAATGCTTTGAATCGCTGTAGTCACATGATCTGGTGTTTCGAAAGACTTTAGTCATGTGAGCTGGCTGTTTCAGATCATGCTTCCGTGCAGTGTTTCGAAACACTTGCGTTTCGGGATCTCGACACTGTGTTGAAACTCTTTTTACGTTAGCCATCCCTACTGAATCCTAATCAAATCCTAAAAAATCCTAATCCTAATTTAAAAATTGTTTCTTGATCGATCAATCAATCAATCAATCAATCAATCAATCAATCAATCAAACTATTTAAAAAAAAAGACCAAATGTTTGAGAAAGAGTTTAGCTGAGTGGTCATAGCAATATCCAGTTTGCAAATAAATATTTTGTTTAATATAGTCTGTTCCTTTTCACAAAACCATTAAAACCAAATAGTAATGCTCAGATTTTTTTAAAGTATAGTGTTTAATATGAGACAATTTCAGCATTGTTTATGAAGTATCAGTATTTTAGTATAATGTTCTGGAGAAGAAATTCCTACTTTGTTTATCAGAATTTCATAGATGGTTTACCAATCAATACAATCTATTACTGTACTGTACTATTACTAAATGTATAATACTTACATGATCGACTACTTATAATGATATAATATTATAATGTACAATGACTGGAAACTGTGTCTGTTTATTTCTCATCATTCGTTGGTTTGTTTCTGAAATGGTGTTGGTGAAAATTGCTGTAAGCGTTGATTTTTCAGTCCCGCATCAGGAGGGTTTGATGTTGTGCTTGTTTTGAACACATCAAAAGGAACGTGGTTTTTTTTCTTTTTATAAATGATATTCTTTTAGCTTCACTTCTTTTTGCTTTTGTTTACTATTACTAATTCTTAATACTTTCACTAATTACAAAAACCGAAGTGGAATTTGTTGAGGTAGGAGAAGCCAATGTGGGCATTTTTTGCTATAGAATAAAATCGGAAGAAAAAGACAAACACGGTGGATTATAGAGGCATCAGACACACAAGACAGTTCTGGAGGAAATAATACCCGACCATTTTGATGACCAAAACAGCATTTTAGATGTTTTACAATGTAGTGGACCTGCTGTTTTGTCCATAATCTTTGTCGTATTGTGCCCATTTTAGTTCTCATAGGATCTGTTAGAACAAAAATCACCTGACTTTTGTTGATGCACAATTCTTTTGTTAAAGTGTTTCCATCATAGTTCATGCACATTTTTTCTTCTCAGATGAACATTTTATCTAACTTAAACATTTTTTTATGCGCAATTTTAAAACTCATGTTTATCTTAGCGTTTCCATTAAGGATTTTTAATGGGGTATTTCATAATGAGCATAAAAAATATATTAATAACTTATACAGTGGGTGAAAATAAGTATTGAAAATGTCATGTTTTTCCCTTGAATAATATTTCTAAAGGAGCTGTTGACCTGGAGTTGAAAGTTCCGGGCGGTCAGCAGCAGCTCCACGAACGTAATAATATATTTATGAATGTAAATAATATTACACTGATCCTGCGTGTTTAGCTGATTGTTAAGCTGACGTGCTTTTGATTGAAAGAATATCAATAAAACAGAAGGTTCTCCTACATTGTCCCGATATGTTTTTTTTCTTTTGCAAAATTTATATTTAACAGCAGATTTCAGAAGGCTTTGGCTGCTTTTCTCTTCAAAATACATCTTTTGTGCCCTTGAATTGGCGTTTCATAAGCCTACAGCTTTGTGAAGGTTTTATTTCAAGTGTATAGACTTCTGTAGATAAACGTGTTTTAAAAAACAGTGTGAAGGTTGATGGGAAATAAATTATCTTTAATTTCATTAGCCATTGCATAAAGTAACATATTCCTAAAGCATATTTAATTGATATGGTACTTTTCATAAGTTTTGTATGGTTATTATAAACTGTAAATCGCTGAAATTCATCTCTCTGTCTGCCTGCGTGTCGTGCATTAAAATCCTTTAACACACGACAAGCAGTTAATTATCCCTTACATACACATATGAAGTGCTTGACCAATTCATACGTGCAGTATTCCTGATTTTGCAGTAACTGAAATCCCAAAACAACAGCACTCTTCTAGGCTAGCCCTAGAAGGGCTTCTCTAGCGCGTGTGTATCTGCTCCGCACATACCTCCGCAAGCGCCGCCCGTCTCTTTCTCTTCCTCCGCGCCAAACAGATTGATTTTTTAACATCTGATGACGCGAAGCAATAAAGTAAACATTGTAAGCACTCCGCTGTACTCGTACGCTTCAGGGAACAGCCAATGCTGTCTGATCACGGTGTTGTCGTATGCGTCAAAGGGTAAAAAAAAAAAGTGTGTTCATTTTATTCTTTTATTATTCAGCGATTCTTCCGCGTACCACTAGCCAAAGTTTGAGAACCACTGGCTTAGGGTATAAATTATATTTTTTCCCTATTTCTTACACACCTGGGAACACAGTATGGACGACCTGATGGTAACAATTAGAAGTTGTGTGATAAAGGGTGTCTTTCACCATTATTAATCATGATAGTCTTATTTAGTACTCCTTCTTTGAATATACTATCAATACTCTTCAGTTTTGTTCCCAACAACTTATTGGCTGTTGTTACCACCTTCCCCAGTCACCTCTTTTGGGCCTCAGAAGCATTTCCATACCAACAGATTACACAAAATGTTGCAAATCTTTCAATAAAAGCACTATAAAACATGATCAACAACGAGTTGTCAACATTAAAAGACAATAATTTCTTTAAGAAGTACATTCTCTGTTGGAGCTTTTTCCTTACGCATTCAGTCCACACATCCCACTTCAGTTTATTGTCCAACATCACACCCAAACATTTATAATTTGTTACTAACTATATTTGCTCCCCATTATTTACTGTGGGATGAGTTTTGCTGTGTGTTCTTTCCCTAAAATCAATAACCATCTCCTTAGTTTTAGTTATGTTTAGAAGGTTTGAACTTTCACACCAGTCTAAAAAGAAGTCAGGGCTGTGCTCTTCCTCCTCTTCATTTAAAAGGCTCACCAAAGCGGTATTATCTGCGTACTTTACAATATATCTATTTTTAAATGAACTCATACAAGAATTTGTATATAAAATAGATACTAACGGAGATAAAACACAGCCCTGGGGAGCTCCAACTAAAGTACTCTATTTATCTGAAATATAACCTCCCATTTTAACCTGTTGGATTCTAGAGCTAAGAAAATTTTGCATAATTGGATTTATTTGGTTGTTACTAACATCCAGTTAACATTTTAAGTCAAAAGCACCTTCAGAAATATGCTCTCTGACAAATGGGGACGTGTTCAATGCTTATTTTCGCCGCTGTAGCTCTTGAAATTAAAAAGCTGAACAATACATGACAGTTCTTACACACAGTACCTTTAATGCTTGAAGCCTTTTCTCCATTTCCCTCAGAGACTGGAGACGGATCTGGCGTACTGGATGGATCAGCACCGCTCCAGTGATCAGGGTCGCCAGCATCACTATGATGAAAACGCTCCCCTGGGGCCTCGGGGAGCTGCTTCATACAGACACGGAGCAAATGTCAACTATGACTACTACTAGAACAGTCCATTCAACCAGAAACACGTCACTGATGCCAACAGGATGATTCTCAGCTCTGATTTACTGCACAGTGATCTCAGCTTGCTTCTTTCTTTCTTCCTCTTTCTTTTGTGCTTCCTTTTGTAAATGGAAACAAGAGGGGAACATGTATTTTTAATGGAACAGTTAAGGATTCACATCTACATCATTTACTTAATAAAAAAATGGCAATTTCTAGAAAAAAAATTTAATAAACGTGACTCATTCATACCTTTGTGTGATGAAATTATCAGTCATTACAGTTAATATTGTTCTCCGCTATAGATTTAAGAGCTCAACAGCTTTGGAACTGATGACAGGATGATGAAATAGGTCTGCACCTTGTTCTGTAACTTTAAGTTTATATACTGTACGTTTAACTTAAAGTGTTACAGTAGAATACATTTGTAAAAAAGGTTGTTTTAAAAGTAAATTAACACTTTTTCAATCAAAAAGGATGAATAAAATACAAGCTAAATAGACTGTAAAAGATGAAGCTTTGCAATATCCTTAAAGATATGAACCATTTTTAATAAGAAATGTTTCTTGAGACCCAAATCAGTTTATTAACTTCCGTATTTAAAAATAAACAAAAAAATAAATAAAAAAAAAAAAAAATGCAGCCTTCATAAAGATAAAATAATAATAACAATAAGAAAACTGCCATCCCGAAATGCAATAAGATAAAAGCGAAAAATAAAAAATAATAACAAAAATAAATAAATAAACAAATAATTATAAAACAAATAAAATAAATTATATATATGTGACGAGCGTGTGCGTGCGAGTCTTGTAGCCTATTGTTTTATGAACAACAAATAGTAACTTGACTTCTAGCTGATCATTTGGTATCAGAAGTGGCTTATGTGAAAGGCAAAGGCCTCTAGATTTCGCTCATTTTACCAAAATAAAATATTATCAAGTCTTGATTTTTAATTAGGACAGTAAGGGCTGACTTTGCTTAGACAAAAGTCTTGTCACTTAACAGAAATAATGTACAGTATAGAATATAACGTCATGGCACAGTGGAAAAATAATTAATATTGTAAATGCTTCCCATGAGCTTGGAGGACTGCATCCATACATCTCTGCATCATTTATTATTAAAGTCATCTGGAATGGCAAAGATTCTTTGGATTCATCTTCAATGCCACCTCCTCCATCTTATCCCAGCCATGCTCAATAATGTTTATGTCTGGTGACTAGACATGGGACGATAACCGTTTTCAAGGTATTGGAAAAGTCAAGGTTTTCATACCGCCAAAACTTTCTGCTATACCGTTCTTAGGGTATGTGTAATATTTTTTTATTTATGATTTTATGATGTTTGTTTTCAGGACAACAGTATTTCTAAAGATATCCAAAGTTGTCGTTTTAAATTGCATAGAAATATGTGTTACTGAAACTGATGAAGACAGCAGAAGGCAATGATTCATTTGAATTATTTAGCCTGACACGTTTACTGCTCCAAAATACTTAAAATGTTTCTAAATGTTCATATCCACAAATGCAAATGTACTAATACCAAACCATTATTTCCTGTTTTTTTTTTGCAAAAATTTAGTCACTATTTAAATTTAATTTCATTATCTGAAAATAAGAAAACAAACAGAACTATTACATTTTGTAATGACTTTAATTTATACACTGTAATTCATTCTTAAATATCTTACCCTCAAGTTTATTTCATATTCTTTATCATTATTATTATTATTATTATTCTTTCCTTGTTTTCCTCTCTCTTGTATATCAAAATAAAATATATTTTGTTCAATGTGGAAAAAACTTCTGTTTTTTAACCCAGACATTTAAAAAGAATATATTTTAGAGCAGTAACCACAATACCTTCACACGTGAAACCGTAATATTTTTATCCAAGGTTATCATACCGTCCAAATCTTATACCGGCCCATGCCTACTGGTGACTGGGCCGGCCAATCCTGGAGCACCTTAACCTTCTTGGCTTTCAGGAACTTTGACGTGGAGGCTTAAATATGAGGAGCGCTCCCCTGCTAAAGAATTTGCCCTGTCCTGTGGTTTGTAATGTAATGGGCAGCACAAATGTCTTGATACCGCAGGCTGTTGATGTTGCCATCCACTCTGCAGATCTTTTGCATGGCCCATACTGAATGTAACCCCCCGAACCATGATTTTTCCTTCACCAAACTTGACTGATTTCTCTGAGAATCTTGGGTCCATGCGAGTTCCAGTAGGTCTTCTTCAGTATTTGTAATGATTGGGAGGCTGTTCAACAGATGATCCATCAGAAAAATCTACCTTCTGCCACTTTTCCAAAGGATCAACTAGAAGTTATTTGTAACTGGGATCAGTGACAAGACTTAGTGGTAGTGTGTGTATACACGCACACACGCACGCAGCTATGGAATTTTTTATTATTATTTTTTTTTATCTCAAAATATACCAATAATTTCCAAGTGTCCTCAGTTTTAAGTAAGAAAAAAGTGAAGAAAAAGAGATTAAAAAGGGAATACAGTAAAAACTCACAGTAAATATTTTATTAAAATATTCTTTTCACCTGAAATCCATTATAAGATCAAAGTTCTGTATGAAGTTTCACAAAGGTAACAACAGATTTTTGCTCAAAATTGTCACAAAGATTAAAGCAGAAAGAAATATTTTCCAAAGCTTTTCTTTCATCCGTGTCCTCAGAACTGAGGTTTCCCGGCACCAAAACACGCTTTAAATAATTCTCAATCTCTGACTTCCATGATTTTCAACAGGTGTCCTTTAAAAAAAACTGAAAACACCTTTAGCTTCGATGATGATCCTACAAAAAAAACTGATCACATCAATTAAAACAGCACAGAATGTAAACATAACAAAAACGCACATGAAGACCTAAGCTTGCTTTAAATAACAGACACACACAGACAGACAGACGATTGACAAACCAAAGTGCAAGGCAAAGTCTGTAAATTGGATATTTTTGAGGCACATACGACTGAAAAAACATCAGAAAAACTTCTCTTATTCCCCCCTCCTGCCAAAAAGACGTATCTGTTAGTGGGAGTTGGCAAAGTGGCTGCCGGATGTCTAAAGTCCTCCATATCCCAGCATCCCTGAGATGAAGCTGTGTCTTCAGTTGTGTCTGGGTCTTCCTTTCTTCATGCGGGCAGCTTTGGGTTTGGGGATGTACTGATTGTTGGCTTGATGCTCCAGTTCTCGGCTGAAGTACTGGATGGTTTTGTTCAAGCCTTCCTCCAGTGGGACCTGCAGATACACAAAAGACATCTAGTGAATTGTTTATATTGTTGTACATGTAAAGTATAGTTCGTCCAATTAAAAAAAAAAAATTCGACAAATAACTCAATTACGACAGGTAACTCAAACTGTCTGTCAATAAATTACAGTAGGTAGTACTTAAATATGGACATTACTGCCGCACCTTCTACCGCCGCCGAAGGAGAACGTGTTTTAAGGTATGACCGCAGTTTGCGACTTTGCCGCCAGGGGGCACAAGGGGACGGGATGCGAACGGACAGAAATATACAGTAGCTGTAAATAGCCTGCTACTTATGAAGATGAAATAATAAGACAAAACATTATAATTGCTTCATTAATCATTAAAAACTTGTTAACAGCTTTATTATTGTTGTAAATGTGTTAAATGAAATGAAGATTCATTTTGGAAAAAGTTAAATTAAAGAAATAAAAGACCACTAAAATAAACGACAACTAAAATGAAAGTAGGTACAAACATACATACAAATAGGCCTAAATAAATAAATATATAAAGCAGTGTTTTAGCCTAAAAATAGAGAGATGTACACTGTTTGATATTTTAAAGTGACTAAGACAGTTACCCAATAAGCTTTTTCATTTACGTTTTCATTTACATTTTCCTTGTATTTTATGTCTTAATTATTGTCCATAAATATGAATTGAATAATTAAATAGGGGGCGCCACGGTGGCGCGTGAGTAGCACGTTCGCCTCACAGCAAGAAGGTCGCTGGTTCGATCCCCGGTTGGGGCACGTCCCGGTTGGGCCAGTTGGCATTTCTGTGTGGAGTTTGCATGTTCTCCCCGTGGTTGCGTGGGTTTCCTCCGGGTGCTCCGGTTTCCCCCACAGTCCAAAGACATGCGGTACAGGTGAATTGGGTAAGCTAAATTGTCCATAGTGTATGTGTGCGAATGAGAATGTATGGATGTGTTTCCCAGAGATGGGTTGTGGCTGGAAGGGCATCTGCTGCGTAAAACAAATGCCGGATAAGTTGGCGGTTCATTCCGCTGTGGCGACCCCGGATTAATAAAGGGACTAAGCCGAAAGGAAAATGAATGAATGAATAAATGAATAATTAAATAGGCCTAAATGTTTATTTACTTAAAGACATTACCAGTGAAACATGGAGAAACGTCCGGCGCATGGTCCAAAGAGCTCGAAAGCTACTTCATCAAGAGCATCAAAATAAACGCACCTATACTGTACCTCAAGCAGATCACTGAAATTATAATAAAAGTAATTTTGCGGCAGGACATAAATAAGTCCCGCAAGTTTATTTTTATGAATTTAGTTTCAGTTCAGTTTTCAAAACGGCACTGTTCTCCTTATATCCAATTATAATTGTTTTTAACTTCTTAAACTGTTAATGGCACAGTAACCTTTATGTTTTAATTTTAATTTCAGTCCCCTTGCATATGCGTGTCAAATAATGTGGCATAACAGCATAAACAAGGAAAAGGCAGTCAAACGTTATAGTTCATCAAAATTATATTAAAATACATCTGAGGTATAAAAAATAAAACAGCTCATCAAAACAGTCTGTCTGCTATTTTATATAGGCCTGCTGTATTCAAAAGAAAGCTGCAAATTAAGCTGTGTAATTCTGTGTGGCCTCTTTATGCAGATAGAAACGTCATTTGAGCGTGCACGTAAAGCATGGCCACCTACAGCTGACAGAGAGACATTAGGTAAACTCAGCATCAACCTGAAAGACCAACGTGGTCTTGTATCCATGAAAAGAAAGATTGTTTCTTAAAGGTCTTCTGCCAAAAATGCAGAATCAAAACGTTTCTAAATCCTGAGTCAATATCGGATTTACTTTTCACGCTGGAAGGAAATTACGTTATGCAGTTCAAAACCAAGATCTGAAGAGTGACACCATGGCTGAAGTATTACTTTTAGAGAGGTAATGTTATCATCATCATTTTCTTTTCGGCTTAGTTCCTTTATTAATTCGGGGTCGCCACAGCGGAATGAACCGCCAACTTATCCAGCATTTGTTTTATGCAGCGGATGCCCTTCCAGCCACAACCCATCACTGGGAAACATCCATACATTCTTATTCACACACATACACTACGGACAATTTAGCTTACCCAATTCACCTGTACCGCATGTCTTTGGACTGTGGGTGAAATGTAATGTTATGTTAAAAACTATTTTAGCCAAGTAAAGCTTATGTAGATTATGTTTTTTTTAAATTAATGATTTTAAATGCTCGTGACATGTTTTTCAGACACTGAAAACGTTTGGCGAAAGATTGACTATTTTTTAAGTTCATAGGGTATCTTTTTTGGACACTACAGGGATCTATAATATAGTTGGTTAAATAGACCCAAGTGTAAAAGGAGATGAAAACAAGCGAGCAAAATTGAAAATAAAAAGTCACTCGTTGTCTTGGTAATGTAATGGTAGGATGTTTCTGTTTTTAGCATTCATTTTTTTCTGATCTGATTCATATTTAGTTATAAACATAAGTAAATAGCGCTCTTCCAACTAACCAGCTTTACTGAGGTGAAGTTTGATTCTGTGCCTGTGACGCGCTCCCACTCTAACGCTACTTTAAATATTGGGTCTGAAATAGCGTGTAGGAATGACTTCAAAACAACATTAGCATTAAACAACATTAGTTTAATTGACAGTGACCAATGTTGTACTTTATAGTCATCGGCTGATTATATGATTTCACTATTTAGAATTTGCAAACAATCATTCATTCATTCATTTTCTTGTGGCTTAGTCCCTTTATTAATCTGGGGTCGCCACAGCGGAATGATCCGCCAACTTATCCAGCATATTTTTTACGCAGCGGATGCCCTTCCAGCCGCAACCCATCTCTGGGAAACATCCATACACACATTCACAACCACGCAACCACGGGGAGAACATGCAAACTTTACACAGAAATGCCAACTGACCCAGCCGGGGCTCGAACCAGCGACCTTCTTGCTGTGAGGCGAACGTGCTACTCACTACGCCACCGTGGCGCCCATTTGCAAACAATACTTTTCTGAAATTATATTGTGGAGAAAGCCTGAATGTACGAATATAAACCCAACTTAACCCCAATGGCAGTTAGGAGGAAATATAATTCCTGCACCCGCTGGCCTGTCAACAACTACGCTGGACAAGGTGTGTGTCTCCATAGAGTTTTCTAACAGGCGAATGACATGATCTAGTCTTATATAAGGTTGTCTATCGTCGTCGTCATCTATTCAGTGCACGTTTGCGCGTTCATGACTTAGTGGAGGTGTGGCTTTGAACGGCAGAGGAGGTAAATTTTCAAAACTAGCTAGCAGCTAGCTACCAACACATACCTGCCAACATTTGGTTTTGAAATTCCAGGAGATTACAATATCCATGGCTTCTGGTGACACAATGAGGTCTTGTAAAGCGAAGCGATAACAATAAACTCTCTTAGAAATTGGACATTATTAATAATTTTAACATAATTTACAATTTTAGTGCCGTTGTGATTTCACATGCTGAGTGACATCGTTTTTCCCACTGTGTCCGACATTAAAATCAATACGACACACCTTGCAGAAAGCTTGGGCGTCATCATGATGGCTTCTAAACTTAAATTCTTCCGTCCAGTTGTTGGTAAATTTACATGTATATATTTTTTTCTTTGCCGAAGCACAACCTGACTCTTTTCCTTCCATCATGTGTACTACTACTGATGCAGCTGCTTGTTGCTACTGTCACCGCTCAAGTCCCGCATCTACCTCCTGCGCAGAAATCAACAGCGCACCTGAGTTGTAACGTTTGTTGCCAGATTGAGGTAAAATATGTTACAAGATTTGAATATTGTGTCAATTGTGCGAGGTAATGAACTTCATTCAAGATCTGGCAACTTGACAAATATGAACAAATACGCTTTTTTTGAAACTGCATTGGGATGTACAAATCACAGAAGTTTCCCGGGAGAAATAACAAACCGGGAGGGTGGTGGGAGATGGATGGGAAATACGGGAGACTCCCGGGAAAAACAGGCATCTTGGCAGGTATGCACCTACTGTACCTCACCTTTAAGTTTTAATTCCTTTGAATAAAAAGTAACTAAGTTACTCAATAAGTAGTTTGATTACTTGACTCAATACTAAAAGTCCCCATAAATCTAAAAATGCATAGACAATAGAATTAAAACTCTTAATTGCACTTAATTCTTTAAATTTGGATCAATCAGGACCTTTTAGTTGTGTTAGAAAATTCAAGGTAAACATAATCAGTCAGAATAGCAAATACTTTCATTTAAGATAAAAAAAGAGCTTTTCTGAAGAAACATGGCACCTTTTTGTTACATTTTCCTCAGACACATAACTTTAAATTGTACATCCCCAAAAACAAATAATTTCCAAGTGTCTTTCATTTTTCCCACAGCTAAAATATGTATGGAATAGGTAAACTGTGCTCAATAGCCATCAAGAATAATAATAATCATCACTCACCACAGGTTCCCAGCCCAGCAGCAGTTTGGCCTTGCGGATGTCTGGCCGTCTTCTCTGTGGATCATCCTGTGCTTCTGGAAGGAACTGAATATGACTGCGGCTCGCTGAGGAGACAGGCAGTGGTGTGGTGTTCATTTAATTATTCATTATAAGACTCCATCGCTATTGATTTTATTGTATTTGTACTGACCAACTAGACTCTTGATGAGCTGCGCAAACTCCAAGATGGTGTGTTCCTCTGGATTTCCCTGGAAGAGATCAGCAGGTCTTACTGCCACATTCATAGGGGATGCACACAGAGTGAAGGCCAAGTAAATCAGCCCAGAGGAAAGTGCTATTGCTTTAAATTAAAATAACAATAAGGCATCAAACAGAATAAAGTAGGTATCACTGCAGCATGGAGACCTCAAAGTGGGACTTACACCACAAGTAGGTGTAATAAAACACAACAGGTTACAGTGAGGTTGGGTTTAGGGTTGTGGTAGGTGTAGAAATTAATAAAACATAATAGGTTTCTATGGGGTTGGGTTACGGTTGTGGTAGCTGTAGACATTAATAAAACAAAACAGGTTGCTGTGATGTTGGCTTTAAGTTTGTGGAAGGTGTAAACATAATAGGGTTCTATGAGGTTGGGTTAGGGTTGTAGTAGCTGTAGACATTAATAAAACAGGTTACTGTGAGGTCGGGTTAGGGTTTTGGTAGGTGTAGACGTTGATGTAACACTACAGGTTGCTGTGAGGTTGGATTGGGGTTGTGGTAGCTGTAAACATTAATAAAGCAAAACAAATCAGGCTGCTGTGATGTTGGGTTTAGGGTTATGGTAGGTGTAGACCAGGGGTGCCCAACCTTGCTCCTGGAGATCGAACTTCCTGCTGAGTTCAGCTCCTACCCTGATCACACATACCTGAACCAATTAATTAGGACCTGACCCGCACTAGATAATTACTGACAGGTGTGTTTGATATAGGTTGCAACTGAAATCTGCAGGACGGTCGATCTCCAGGAGTAAGGTTGGTCTCCCCTGGCGAAGACGTTAATAAAACACAACAGGTTACTATGAGGTTAGGTAAGGCCCCGTTTACACTAGTGCGTTTTAGTTTTAAAACGGCGTTTTAGCAAGAAAACGATCCACGTCCACACTCGCGTTTTCACCCAGCGTCTCAAGAGATCTCCGTCTTCACTAATCCACCAGAAACGTATATCATGTGACCATTGGCGCACTCTGAGCATGCGCGGTCAAGTATAAACAGGAAGCACGTGTCTCGCTCGGCATTCGGTTATTGTTAGTCAACAAACGCTGGTTGAACGATGAACGCGATGGTAAAGAAAGCAAGAGAGGTCTTTTTGAGGACAGACGACGAGGTTGAGTTGTTACTAATGAATATAAAACATCCATGGCTATCGAAAATACAGCGTTTACAGTGAAGACTGGTCTGCTGTCTGCCGGTGACGTTATAGCCACGTGCGCTTGACGAATAAGGGAAGGATACGCAATGACCCAAAGCCCCAATCACGTAGCGGATCTCTGCAGTCACGCCTCTGTTTTCAAAAGTATGCGTTTTCCCACGTCCACACTGAGACGCTGCGGCAGCGTTTTAGAATGGAAACGGCCTCTCCAGCGTTTCTAAAACGCTCCGTTTTCGCACCTCGAAAACTCCGGCGTAGTATGGACGGATGGCGTAACCGTAGCAAAACTTATGCTTTTTAAAACGAAAACGTACTAGTGTAAACGGGGCCTAAGGGTAGTAGTAGGTGTAGACATTAATAAAACACAAGTGGTTACTGTAAGGTTGGGGTTAGGGTTGTGGTAACTGTAGACATTAATAAAATACAACATGTTGATGAGAGGTTGGGTTTAGTGTTGTGGTAACTGTAGACATTAATAAAATACAACATGTTGATGTGAGGTTGGGTTTAGGGTTGTGGTAACTGTAGACATTAATAAAATACAACATGTTGCATTTAAGGTTGCTGTAAGTCTAGACATTAATAAAACATAATAGGTTACTATGAGGTTGGATTAGGGTTGTGGTAGATGTAGACATTAATAAAACACTACAGGTTGCTGTGATGTTGGGTTTAGGGTTGTGGTTGGTGTAGACATTAATAAAACACAACTCGTTACTATGAGGTTAGGTAAGGGTAGTGGTAGGTGTAGACAATAATAAAACACAAGAGGTTACTGTGAGGTTGGGGTTAGGGTTGTGGTAGCTGTAGACATTAATAAAAAACACATCAGGTTGCTGTGAGGTTGGGTTTAAGGTTGCTGTAAGTCTAGACATTAATAAAACATAAAAGGTTACTATGAGGTTTGGTTAGGGTTGTGGTAGAAGTAGATGTTAATAAAACATAATAGGTTACTATGAGGTTGGGTTAGGGTTGTGGTAGGTGTAGAGGTTAATAAAACACTACATGTTGCTGTGAGGTTAGGTTTAGGGTTGTGGTTGCTGCAGACATTAATAATACAACATGTTGTTGTGAGGTTGGGTTAGGGTTGTGGTAGATGTAGACATTAATTAAACACAACATGTTGCTGTGAGGTTGGGTTTAGTGTTGCTGTAAGTCTAGACAATAGTAAATAAATAATAGGTTACTGTGGGGTTGGGGTTAAGGTTGTGGTAGAAGTAGATGTTAATAAAACATCAGTTTACTGTGAGGTTGGGGTTAGCATTCTAATAGGTGTAGATGTTAATAAAACACATCAGTTTACTGTAAGGGTTGGGTTTGTAGTAGATGTAGACATTATTAAAATATTAACAGGTTACTGTGAGGTTGGGTTTTATGGCATCAAATTAAAATAAAAAATGAGATGTGTTTTTGTTTTGGTTTTTAGGAATTTCAAAATGTCTAAAAGATGAATTTATTCTCTGTCTCCGTAAAATCTAAATAAAGTTTTTTAGATGTTAGTATCAGTATATTAGTCTGAAAAGTCCCCTGAAGTGCTTTGAAATGTGCATTTTTATTCAATGATTGATCTAATTTCAACTGAAACATGAAGACAGGGCGGGGCATAGAGTAGCTCCTCCCATTGAAAAAAAAAGCCAATATCTTTTTGTTTTTATTAGCTGTGCCAGTGAGAGTGGTTTAGAGCAAGCGCATCAAATGTAAAGCAAATGAAAAGTTTATGAGAAGTCAGTAAGAAGTTATCTTTCTATTTCTACCCATGACCACACTTTTATTTTAATGAATATAACTGTTTAATAAAGCGTTTTTGTTTAAATGCACCAAAATATTGTCTATATTTACTGAGAAACTAAAAAATAATAATATTCATTTTCAAATGGAGTGCTCTCACTTTTGCTGTGCTACACATATATGCTTTTTATAATTTTATAGTATAATTCAATATGTAAAACTTGCTAATTTGGACAAAAATGACAAACTCACCAGGTTAACAGGGCTACTGATGTTACTGTTCATCAGGGACACCAGTCCGTTTACCAGGTCACTGCAAGGATAAACCAAACAAACAGCTAAATCAGTGTTTGTGGCATCACGACAGCACAGTGAAGTGGAAGGATGCAGAAATGATGACTTAATTTGAAGAGACGTGAAAATGAACAAACATAAAATAAAATGATAAACTACATAAATACACACAAGGCCTTTGGCAATATGCAGATACGGTGGTATGAATCACAGTCACAGCTGATTTCATCTTCAGACAAGGGTACGTGAATTCCTTCAGTGTTTTGTGTGTGTGTTTGTATGTGCGATCACAAACACAGTGGGGCAGCAGAGATCTCAATACTAGACCAGCACAATCAGGTTCAGCATTACACTTTCCAGTCGGTGCATTATTTCCAGCACAAATCCAGTTCATGCATTCAAAGACTGGCAATTAAGCAAAGATAAAACCAGTAAAACAGACTTCGAGTGCTGTCATCTACACTGAATAATAAGATAGTTATTTACACTTATAAACACTTCTATTTAAAAGCTAATTATTCTGAAGAAGCCTCGTGGGGAATTGGGTTTATTCAAAAGGTGTAGTCTTTTTGTTGTTCAAACTTAATTTAGTTTCATCAAATAATGCTGAATTATGGAGCTAATACGACTGGATTATATTTACTCATTTATACAATAGATGCATAGATAAACTCACCATTGCAGTATCAATGTATATATATTTTTTCTGTTCTAACATCACAAGTTCTGTGGGTCTCGTCTATCAAATCTGATCTTCAATTTGTATGATAGATTGGATTTAAGGTTGGCTGGGCCATTTTACAGCTTGATTTTCTTTCTTTGAAACCATTTGAGAGTTTCCTTGGCTGTGATTTGGATTATTGTCTTGCTGAAATGTTCACCCTGGTTTCATCTTCATCATCCTGCAAATGTAGATGTTGGACTGAAGCAGCAAATATTAATATACAATGACGAAGGGCAGAGGGTTACTAAATAACTATTGAGAGATTTTAGCCGCTGTTTGGGCTTTCACTGCCTTTCTACACCTCCCTTTCTTCATGTGTTCAATACTTTTTCCATGTCATTTAATTTCATTACGCACAACTTCAAACTAATTAGACTTGTTTTCTTTGCATATGTGGATTTATTTGATTTAAATTTGAAAAATTTTAAATCAACAACTATATATAACAAATACATAACAACATGTATATATATAAAACAAATTTATTTAGATAATGCTTACACCGCACTAATAATGTGAGAGTGTGTGATTGGCCATAGACAGAAAAGAAAAAAATAACCTATATTCAAGTATACAGATATCTGTTTTCCATTACTTTTCAAAACTTTTCCAGACCTGGAAAATGCCATGTAAAAATTCCATGACTTTTCCATGTTTTCATGACTGTATGAACCCTGATCACAGAATGAAAGAGGAATAATTGACCACAGGCCATTGAAAAATTTAGATAAAATGTAAAGCCAGGAAGGCGATGAAAAGTTGGTGGCCGTTACAAATCAAGTATGTATTATTTTTTGATAAATTAACGAGTAAAGAGTCAATTATTTCAATTATACTGTACTACAGTTACCAAACCTAAATACAATGGGCCTCATTCACCTATATCAATTTAGTTATTTTTGTTCATTTGTTCTAAAGATTTTTCCCGAGCACATTCTATGCCATATTCACAACATTCTTAAAGAGATAGTTCACCCAAAACTGAAAATTCTGTCATCATTTACATTGAGTTTCTTTTTTCTGTTGAATAAATAAGTTATTTTGAAAAAGAAAATGTAGGAAACCCATAAACATTGACTTTCATAGGGTTTGTTTTTCATACTTATTTCTAAAATTCTTTAAAATATTTTATTCTGTGTTTAACAGAAGGACAAAATTATAAAGGTTGAAACCAGAGTGAGCAAACAGTGAGTAAATTTTTAAAGCAGCAGAATGCTTAATGTTGAATCCCACATCTTAACTGAAAGTGCATGCCAGATTTTCCACACATTAGCTTAAAAAAAGCTCTGCACTTTCGGATGAAGAGGCATGACATATAAGGGCTGTGAGACATGTAGAACATGTTTTCTTTTTTGTATTCTATTACAGAAATGCAAGCCATACTTCTGTATCTTAATCGGAATACAAAATATATTACAGTGCATTTGGAAAGTATTCATAGTGCTTTACTTTTTCCAATTTTTTTTTTTGTTACAGCCTTATTTCAAAATGGATACAATTAATTTATTTCCTCAAAAATCTACACACATTACCCCATAATGACAATGTGAATTTTTTTTTTTTTTAATTATTACAAATTTATTAAAAACCTGAAAAATCACATAAGTACTCATAGCCTTTGCCATGAAGGCTAAATTGAGCTCAGGTACATTTTGTTTCCACTGTTAAGATGTTAAGATGTTTCATCAGCTTAATTAGAGTTCACATGTGGTAAATTCAGTTGATTGGACATGATTTGAAAATGTATACACCTCTCAATATAAAGTCCCAGGGTTGACAGTGCATGTCAAAGCACAAACCAAGCATGAAGACAAAGGAATTGTCTGCAGACCTCCAAGACAGTCCTGAGGCACAAGGTTGGGGAAGATTACAGAAAAACTTCTGCTGCTCTGAAAATTCCAATAGTCAGAAGACTAGTCAGGACAGAGGGAGAGATGAATGCGGCAGTGTACAGAGACATCCTGAATGAAAACCTGCTTCAGAGTGCTCTTGACCTCAGACTGGGGCGACGGTTCATCTTCCTGCAGGACAATGGCCCAAAGCACACCGCCAAAATATCAATGGAGTGGCTTAAAGACAACTCGGTGAAAGACCTTGAGTGGCCCAGCCAGATCCCAGGCCTAAATCCTATTGAACATCTCTGGAGAGATCTGAAAATGGCTGCGCACCGTCGTTTCCCATCCAACCTGATAGAGCTTGAGAGGTACTGCAAAGAGGAATGGGCAAAAACTCCCAAAGACAGGTTTGCCAAGCTTGTGGCCTCATATTCAAAAAGGCTTGAGGCTGTAATTGCTGCCAAAGGTGCATCAACAAAGTATTGAGCAAAGGCTGTGAATACCTATGTACATGTGATTTTTCAGGGTTTTTATTTTTAACAAATTTGCAACAATTTCAAAAAATCTTTTTTCACATTGTCATTATGGGCTATTGTGTGCATAATCTTGAGGAAACAAATGAATTTAATCCATTTTGGAATCTGGCTGTAACATAAAACAAATTTGGAAAAAGTAAAGCGCTATGAATACTTTCCTGATGCATTGTAGATGTAGGCTACAGGAGGCTTTGTACTTCACTCGTGTTTCAGTAAAAGACCATCACACATGAACAAGGTGGGCTCTGTGATTCAATATTGACTGTTAAGAGTTTACATGAATTACTCTCTCAATAACAAAACACGGTGGCTTTGTATCACTGTGGCTTTTTTTCTCTCCATTCATAAAGACACCACAGCTACAATTTACCTTTCTACTTTTATCATTGAACAATAAATGAATGAAACGTTTAGAATGAAAGAAAAAAAAATAAAAGAAAACAAATATTCCTAACTGTCATCTGTGATGTTGCATTTGTGCTATTATATCCAACAAACATGTAGCTTATAATGCTTTAAAGTTTTGTGTTCAAAGCATTAAATGGAAAAAGGTGCTGTCACATCGTCCATATTTTTTACAGTCATTGCTAAAGCCCCGTATTTATTCTTGATTTTAAAAAACACTAACTTTATTTCTATTTCATAAAGAAAGAGTTTTAAAAAGATCTTTTAAATGTTAGAATCTTCAATGCATTAAAAAGACCATAATAAAACTCTCAGAAAGCTTGTTATGAGCTGTGGGATTTCTAGCCAGTGAGATCACACAGTGGGCAGGGCTACTGGGTCCAGTGCAACTGAGCAATCAAATGAACGCTTACTCACTTCTCATTGTTCTTGGACAGTCATTAGAAAAGTGATTGGAGGCAAACACCTGAACTTGGGGAAAATTGCACACTTTATCTCACGGTATGCTGCCGGGACTCACAAGGTCTTAATTAAATATAACTTTTGAGCCAAAAAAGTTTTAGCAAAGTCAGTACCGGTTTCTGAAGTGACCTTAACCATTCATTATTCACAATCTGCATTGCGACCAATTAAGCTTTGGCATATGAAATTAAAAGCCCACGATCCAGTGGTGTCCATTCCTGTCTCTGGAGGGCCACTGGCATGCAGGATTTCACACCAAACCTACAGTAATTAAACAAACCTGAGGCAGTTAATCATGATCTTGGAAACACCTAGGCTGGTCGGGGCTGAACTCTTCAGGAGTAGGGCTGGACACATCTGTCCTGAAGCCTGGGCTTGCTTTTTTTTCCTACATTTTGCTCCATTTTATGCGCAACCATGTCCATGCAGCTTTCAAAGTGCACTCAATAGTGCATTACCACCAAATAGACTCAAAAACCTGCAGTACCTCAAAAATATACTCAATCAAACCTTATATGCTTGTGCTACTACACAAAGTTGATTATGAGGCATTGAGAATAATAAAAATGTTTATAAGGTGTTTTCAAGTAAAAAAGCCAATGATAAATGATGTATATAAATAATATATAACATTTACAGTTCTTCCTGTTATATACGATTTTCTTTCTAGAGTGTTTAATATTTTTGAAACAGCAAATTCAGTGGATTAACTTGATAACATGCCGAAACTCAAATAGCCCGTTTCCACGGAGTGGTACGGTACGGTACGGTTCGGTATGCTTTTAAGGCGATTTCCACTGTCTAAAAGCGTTCCGAACCGAACCGTACCATACCATACCACTTTTTGGCAGAGCTAGAAGCGCAGCTAAACGCTATTGGTTTACAAAGTTACGTCATTTGCTCGTGCAACAAGCCAGAATGAAAACAAAGGACCCGTCATGTTTAAAACACAGCCGAGAGACAATACACCAAAATAATATAAACATATAATAACGAGCCATGGTCGAGCTCAGCTCAAACAAACCTTGTCATCGTCTTAAACAGCCACAAAGCCAAGAAGAAGAGCAGATTCTCCCCTGTGCCTCGTAGTTTTTACGAGCCTGTCTAAAGCGCGAGTGGTTTTGCTTTCTCACTTGCGCCCGGGTGCGTGTCAATATTTGAAATGTTTCAACATGAAGAAACTGCTGGACTAACCTGCTGGACTAACTCAGAATGACAAAAATTACTCTCTAAAGAGAGGTTACATGTGCTGGTAAAGATTAAAGACACAGATGAGAGGTTTGCACTGACTGTGGGCTATATTTTGTATTGTTTTTGAACCTAAATAAGGCATACATGTCTGCTGTATGTAGTTTTTCTGTAATTGGCAACATATCGGAGACTGGAAGGGGCTGTATGCGTTCATATATGCTGCATTTATTTATTTATTTTATATAATCGCGGACAGTAGGCTATTTCGCATCTTTGATCTAGTTATAATCAGATCTTTTTCATAGAGAGGTCGGAAATGAACATTTATACAGCAGTATTTGTGTATAATAAAGCCTCAGTTTTGTGAGAAGTGCTTCTCTTATGATTTGTGAACGACCCGACAGCTTTACTGTACACATTTCCTCAAGCGAAAATGACGTTGACTGAAACTTTCTGTCGTACACCACGTTCACCAAAAGAGTGCCCTTTTGCAGTGGAAACGCAAGACTGATAAAGGTGACACGTACCAACCCGTACCGTACTGTACCACTCAGTGGAAACGGGCCAAAAGATGTCTTTAAATCAAGCTCAAATAACATTACAGAAGATCAATGTGGTCTTAGGCTAACATCAGTTTTACCTTCCTAATAAATATTTCAGACCCATAAAAACAATTACTGCAAGATAACAATCACCTGTTTTCCCACATCATGGCTAACGTATCAGTAAACAACTAAGATAAAGCCCACACTTTACTGAATAAACAGTGATCCATCAGATTCTTTAGGCCAGAAAGTATAGTTTACTGCTGTCAAATAACACAGAAATAGAACATCTCATTCCGAACTCTGACGCTCTGCTTAGAGAAGCTGTCAATAGCAAATGTCAATCACGATGACAAGCCCTGTTTTTATAGCATTATATTACTGGCTAAAAACAAACTGTTTACAAAAATGAACACTATATCAGCATGATAACCAGTGCCTTAATTGACTAAAACCATCTTTCGTGACATTTTATTGCAAGTGTATTTCATATTTTTATTTGGGCTCATGTCTCGTTCGCTAACATGGAGGAGGTGGGTTTTATGAATTGTACTGCAGCCAGCCCCCAGGGGACTAACAGCCAGGAGCATCACTCATAAGCAGGCGTGAGGCACACTTGGGCTTAAGTTTTTGCAACTTTTAACTTTATGAATCTGATAACATTTGCTCTAATTTACTACATTTTAAGGCTTTACAGCAGGGGTGCCCAAACTTTCTTGTATAAAGGGCCAAAAGCTAAATATCATCGAGAGCGGTAGGCTGACGGTAAATATACTAAGCTATATTACATTAAAGTTGCCATAGGTGATTTCCTCAATTATTTCATAAGATTTAAAAGTAAATAGAAATCATCACTTAAATCATATTAACTAATGCAGTATAGTATCTAAAATGATCACTTCTATCAATCACATCTATAACACAGTGGATTTCCATAATGAGTACACTAGTCTAGCAGAATCTGCCTTTGCCTTGATTTGTCCTCTATCTGTCGGATGACGATATGCACATTTAAAATAATCTGATTAATTTTTTACCATTTAATTAAAACTTTTTTTATTTTAATTAGATTTAACAATAAAACAAACAAACAAACAACTAAAAGGTTACATTAGATATGACAACCTCAAAACAATGCTCTTCATTCTTTTTCTCTTCTCAGATGGGATGGTGGGCCAAATCAAAGGTTACTGTGGGCCAACTTTGGCCGGCGGGCCCTAGTTTGGGCATCCCTGCTTTACAGGGATAGTTCATACAAAAATGAAAATTCTGTCGTCATTTACTGATCCTTCACTTCATTCAAATCTGTGACACCATTTCATTTTTTGAACACAAATGAATATACTTTGAAGAAAGATGAAAAACTGCAGCTATTGACTTCTATATGTTAATTTTTTTTACCCATACTATGGAAGTCAATGGCTACACGTATTCGGAATTCTTCAAAATACCTTTTTTGAATTCATAAGAAATAACTGAAAGGTCATTTCATTTAGCTGATGATCTATCACTTTCATTTATAGAAGAGTGAATTATGTCTTTTCTAACACCCCTAGAAACTAAATCGCTTTTGTGAAGTTTTGATGCTTTGGTTTCCGATTTTTTACCCTAAAATAATGTTCAGCAATTAAGAAAAGAATGTAAGTCAACATTTTACAGAAAACGTCAAGCCGGTTGCTGCAAAATAGACCTTCAAATCGCTTGATGCAATCATTGGGCTATTATTATACAGGAAAGTGTCAATTGAATAGCATTATCCTCAACTGGGACTAGCAGGGAGTCGGAGGGCTCTGTGCTCCACAAAGAAGCTTGTCCTTCCTCAAGCTTTTTGCGTTATACTGCTGAGATATGGGGTATTGAGGGGGTTGTCAGAAAATGTCCTGAATTAAAGGAATTGACAAAAACACACTCATGCAAACATATCTCACACTGGGGTGCTCGGGCTTATTTTTTTCTGATTCTCAGTGTGATAAATACTTCTAACAAGTAGAGTGCAGTATGTGAGCAGTGTATTAAGCTGAATTAATTATATTTATGACACAATAACCACAGCAGCAGTTAAGAAAGCGTCACATCGCAGCTTACTTCACCACAACGAAAAGAGAAAATAAACCAGAGATTTCCAAGCTATAGAAGGCGGAGCCCCAAAGCCACACCCACCCGTGACATCATCAAAATATAATGAACCCGAAAAGTTAGTTACGTTTCAAATGCTGAAATGAACTCCAAACTAACTTTGTGTTGGTCTTTGATTTCACGTAAAGCATATCTGCCCTATAGAATAACACAGGGGAGTAAACAATGATAGTTTTTATTTTCTCGGTTCTGGCTAGAGTTTTCTTTCAGATGTGAGCCGTCCACTAGCCCCAAGAGTTGCCTTTGATCTGTAAATACAGCAGGGTAGACGGATGTGAATCGGTCTCTCTCCCTTTAATAACACTATGCGATCAATCATACAGGTCCATCTTCTCTTCACTGAGTTTACTGTGCCTATTCGAGATAACATTTCTGCATTTATCTTCAGGATAAATCAGACCAGGCAAAAGCTATCTCTGTAAACGGTGTGGGCTGTGACCCTGGGAGAGGTATCAGGGCCTGTGAAAAGTGACATTTCCTGATAAGTTTCAGGATTTTCCTCTGATAACCTGCCTCTTTCTTTAGTGTGATAGATGACTGATGGCTTTTCATCCATAACATATGTACAACGGTGAAAATAAGTCTTGAATGAACATGTCACAATTTTTCTCAGAAAACATATTTCTAAAGGTGCCGTTGACTTGAATTTTTCCCTGGATGTTGGTAACAAACAAAAAAAATCTGATTAACCTACAAATTAAGTTATGTGTAATAAAATGAAATGATGCAGGAAAAAAATGGTTGAACACATGAACAAAGGGAGGTGCAGAAAGGCAGTGAAAGCCCAGACAGCAGCCTAAATCTCTCAGTAGTTATTCAGAAATCATCTGCCCTTCGTCATTGCAAATTAATATTGCTGCTTCAGTCCAACATCTACATAATCAGGATGATGAAGATGAAACCAGAGGGGACATTTCAGCAAGACAATGATCAGAGAAAGACAATGATCTTTCAGAGAAAGAACATCCAGCTGTAGAATGGCCCAGTCAATCAACTGACTTGAATCCAATAGAATATACAAATTAAAGATCAGATTAGATAGACGAGGAGACACAAAGAGCCATCAAGATTTTTAGGCTCTGTTGAAGTCTTTAAAAAACTCACAACAGAATCAATTCATGTGACTTCATTCTCTATATGAGAGGTGTCTTTAAGCTGTCATCACCAAAAATCCATTTACATAAAAAAGTATTAAATACATTTCAGTGGTTCAGTACTTTCTCCTTGTGTCATTTCATTGTTATTACACATAACGCATCAGATTTATTAATTTTTTTGTTTGTTTTATTTTTATATTTGTATTGTTTGGGTTTTTACCAAAATCTGGTTCAACTCCTTTTCAACAGCTCTTTTTTTGTGTTCAAAATGTATTTTCCCCACTGTATATTACCATTTAACTTCTGGCCCTGGTCAAATTGGTATCTGTAACTAATGTTGGAAGTAGCATCACAATGGAATTCTGGTATTGTGAAAACTTTATAAACAGGGTGAATAATGATAATGAAAAAAAGAAGGTTAATTCACCCAAAAAATGAAAAATTTATCATCATTTATGCACATCTTAACATGTTTCCTTATCTCGTCTGT
>CAIGQQ010038318.1:1339765-1358674 GCA_903798035.1 Danio albolineatus
ATATATATATACACATATATACAGTCTTTTGGTTTCATTCATCCTTTTTCCTTTGGCTTAGTTGCTGATTGATCAAGGGTCGCCACAGCGGAATGAACCATCAACTATTGTCATGTGGTGGGTAAATTTTCACTTTTGGGTGAAGTATCCCTTTAAAGGGTTCGTTTGATTTTTAAAAATATGGCTAAATGGTCCATTATGCTCGTCTTTCAAAGGTTAAGATCTCTGTTCAAAACAGTTATTTGATTGCAATCAAAGCCCCAAAAATACTTAAAATGTTATTACATCATCAGATAAAAGCGTTTAGATGCATAGTCAATCAAAAGAAGCTTTCTAGGCAGTGCAGAAGATGATCTTATCAGGCAGATTTAGCTGAGAAGGTCGAGGTTAAAGATTTGCTAATTTTAGTAGATTAGTACATTGAAATATTCCAAAGCTCAGTTTGTTTCAGGTTTTGGGGAATATGTGGTAAATGTCATTCATAAGGCTTTGTATTATGTGCTTGTAGGTGTAGCAGAGGAAATTTTCCCCAACCACATATGTTTTGATCATACACAAATCACCAACAAATTAAAAAGGTTTAACTACAAATCATATTCAAGTGCTGTTTAAGAAATTTACTTCCATAGCAAAAAAAATAAATAAGTACTATGGAGGTCAATTGTTACAGGTTTCCAACACCTCAAAATATCTGTTTTTGTGTTTAACAGAAGAAACTCAAAGTTTGAAACAAGAAAATGGCAAGTAAATGATGACAACATTTTCATTTGTGGGTGAAATATCCCAATAACTGAATGGACTTAGGGTGTGTTGTTGTTGAAGATCTGCTGAAAGATCCATTTGCACACATAAGTGCTTTTCACACTTGAAACTGTTAACCCTGGGTCATCCTAAACCCCAGATAAACGGAATCCTAGGTTATCTGTAATCATGTTACATGTTGCTCATAATATACTTTGCATTAACAAATATCCACGCTTATATATCCATCCTATTTATTAACAGACTTTTCAGACTACATTCAAAAATCCTTAGTTTGAGATGAGCATTGGTTCATTCCTTTCCCATCACCATATGTTTATGGTTGTGTTTTGGTATGTGTAACAAAAGTTGTGATGTGCAGACAGGGGCGCCGCTAGCAATTTTGGGCCCCATGAAAAAATATGAGGATGGGCCCCCTACTACCAAGCTAGCTATCCAAACTCTTTGTCCGCGATGTAGTTATACTGATCTATGCATTTTATTACTGATTTTGTACTTATCAGTAGTTAGTAAGAGAAACTACATGACTGTAGCTAGCAGATGATTTATTGTTCAAATGTAAACGTAGTACAAAAAAAGGAACAGTAATCAAATATTCACTGAAAATTTTACATTTTTATGTGCATATATACACACAGTTGAAGTCAGAATTATTAGCCCTGTTTATTTTTTCACCAATTTAACACATTTCTAAACACAATAGTTTTAATAACTCATCTCTAATCACTGATTTCTTTTAACTTTGTCATGATGACGGTAAATAATATTACACTGGATATTTTTCAAGACACTTCTATACAGCTTAAAGTGACATTTAAAGGCTTCACTAGGTTAATTAGGTTAACTAGGCAGGTTAGGGTAATTCGGCAAGTTATTATATAACAGTGGTTTGTTCTGTAGACTATCGAGAAAAAAAATTGCTTAAAGGGGCTTATGATATTAACCTTAAAATGGTTTAAAAAAAATTAAAAACTGTTTTTATTCTAGCCAAAATACAACAAATAAGACTTTCTCCTGAAGAAAAAATATATCAGACATACTGTGAAAATTTGCTCTGTTAAACATAATTTGGGAAATATTTAAAAAAGAAAAAAAAATTAAAAGGGGGGCTAATATCTGTATGTGTGTATATCTGTATGTGTGTGTGTGTTTACACACGTGCTTGTGTAACTGAGTACATGCAGTAAAGTAATACAGACAGAATTCTGCAGATTTATTACATTTAAATTGCGTCATTCACTATGGGCTCTACTTTAACAATCTAGGCTCAAAAGACTGGCTTGAGGAGCATCCTGGCTATGACATATTTAAAACATACATAATTAATTCAAAACTTGTCTGTATGGACATTGAGATATTGTTTTACACTATTCTCTCTGCTTTTTGTAGCCTCTCTTTTCGTTTTTGATGACCGGATTTAATCTGTGTTAACCATCGCTGCTTTGACAGTTTACCTGACGATCGCTCTCAAAGCGTCAACTCTCTTCCCGCTACTGACGGACTGAACCATAGAGTGAAAGGAGGGGGGTGCAATTTGACAGTGACAGACACGAGAGGCCGATATAAGCCGTTTTTTATCTAATAAATTGTTTTACTTGTAATTTAGAGATACATTAATAAATTATATTACATTATAGTATTGATATTAATTATAAAGCAGATCTCTGGGGGCCCCTAGAGTGCATGGGCCCTTAGAATCGTCCTAACTTTCCCCCCCTTAGCAGCGCCCCTGTGTGCAGATATTAGTAGTTCACAACATCAGTGTATTAACACTATAAATTATTCAAATATACAGGGAGAGCAGAATGATTATGAAAATGAGTATTTTGACCATATCATCCTCTTTATGCATGTTGTTAAACTCCATTACTCCAAGCTGTATAGGCTCAAAAGCCTACTACCAATTAAGCATATTAGGTGATGTGCATCTCTGTAATGAGAAGGGGTGTGGTGTAATGACATCAACACCCTATATCAGGTGTGCATAATTATTAGGCAACTTCCTTTCCTTTGGCAAAACGGGTCAAAAGAAGGACTTGACAGGCTCCGAAAAGTCAAAAATAGTGAGATATTTTGCAGAGGGATGCAGCACTCTTAAAATTGCCAAGCTTCTGAAGCGTGATCATGGAACAATCAAGCGTTTCATTCAAAATAGTCAACAGGGTCGCAAGAGGTGTGTGGAAAAACCGAGGCGCAAAATAACTGCTCATGAACTGAGAAAAGTCAAGTGTGCAGCTGCCAAGATACCACTTGCCACCAGTTTTGCCATATCTCAGAGCTGCAACATCACTGGAGTGCCCAAAAGCACAAGGTGTGTAATACTCAGAGACATGGCCAAGGTAAGAAAGAAAAACGACCACCACTGAACAAGACACACTAGCTGAAACTGGCAAGACTGGGCCAAGAAATATCTCAAGACTGATTTTTCTAAGGGTTTATGGACTGATGAAATGAGAGTGAGTCTTGATGGGCCCGTGGCTGGATCGGTAAAGGGCAGAGAGCTCCATCCGACTCAAATGCCAGCAAGGTGGAGATGGAGTACTGGTTTGGGCTGGTATCATCAAAGATGAGCTTGTGGGGCCTTTTCGGGTTGAGGATGGAGTCAAGCTCAACTCCCAGTCCTACTGCCAGTTTCTGGAAGACACCTTTTTCAAGCAGTGGTACAGGAAGAAGTCTGCATCCTTCAAGAAAACCATGATTTTCATGCAGGACAATGCTCCATCATAGCGTCTAAGTACTCCACAGCACGGCTGGCAAGAAAGGGTCTAAAAGAAGAAAAACTAATGACATGGCCTCCTTGTTCACCTGATCTGAACCCCATAGACAACCTGTGGTCCATCAACAAATGTGAGATTTACAAGGAGGGAAAACACTCTGAGCAGTGTCTGGGAGGCTGTGGTTGCTGCTGCACGCAATGTTGATGGTGAACAGATCAAAACACTGACAGAATCCATGGATGGCAGGCTTTTGAGTGTCCTTGCAAAGAAAGGTGGCTATATTGGTCACTGATTTGTTTTTGTTTTGTTTTTGAATGTCAGAAATGTATATTTGTGATTGTTGAGATGTTATATTGGTTTCACTGGTGAAAATAGTTAATTGAATGGGTATATATTTGTTTTTTGTTAAGTTGCCTAATAATTATGCACAGTAATTGTCACCTGCACACACAGATATCCTCCTAAAATAGCTAAAACTAAAAACAAACTAAAAACTACTTCCAAAAATATTCAGCTTTGATATTAATGAGTGTTTTGGGTTCATTGAGAACATGGTTGTTGTTCAATAATAAAATTAATCCTCAAAAATACAACTTGCCTAATAATTCTGCACTCGCGGTAGCAGTTTACTGTAAAAATGTGACATTTATTTTACAGTCTGTACTGTATTTTTAAAGTATGTCAACTTACAATCTCCTGATCCCTTCAATTAACACCCTTTCCATATTTTTAAATTTCATCCACAGTTAAATTACAAATGTTCAAATCACAGGTGTGAAATGTGTCTTTATCCAGAGATAAAAGCAGTGTTCAGATTGATGATAACCTGGGGTGAAGCACAATGTGAAAAGCCCTAACAGTGACTATGACACGAATTTAGCAATACATTATGTACTGAAAGGTGGAGGCTTTACTCTTATTGGTTAACAAATGTCCAAAGGGGCACAATCTTTTCAAGGAAACACACATATTGTAGTCCCAGACAGCCCTTTACAGCTTCGCAGTCAAGAGTATGCATTATTCTCCAATAACCCTATGGCTCTATTACTCCTTACACAACTAAGTTCCAAGGCTTTTCAAAGGAAAAGTTTCCTATAATATCACACTTGCTCTATGCTGAGAGGTAATGCTGCAAACCGCGATACCCGTAGGGTGCCAATTTACTAGACAGTGCAAAGTCGCCCTGTATTTCTCTCTGAATTAATTTGCTGTGTGAGTTTGCCTGACTTATGACTTTAATCAACTCTCCTGTGTCTCTCAGTCTTTCAGTGGGGTGGCCACTTTATATATATATATGAACAGATGGTTAAAAGCTGGGTAGAGCATTTATAAACTCAGCCAAAGTCAAAGTGAATTATGACTGCAGCCTCACAAGTCTGAAAAGATCCACGTCAATCACGTCAAATATTTGAAAATCTAATTAAGTGAACTCTGCACATCGAGGAGAATGTTTGTTCTGCTGAGATAGTGAGACTTCAAATAAGCCACGATGGCTCTGATCTCCTCCCCTGCTAGAGTCTTGCATGGAGAAAGCAGCCACACGCCTCAAGAAAACTGGCTTGATTAAATCACACTCAAAATTTTATACAAATCGTGCTATTGAGATCACTTTTTCCCTTTCTGCTATCTGAAGATGGACAAATGAAGAATGATCAAGTGTGATGGTCAGATGAGAAATTCCTTGACGCGAACATTAATGGAATGTGTAGGTGACTTTTCATTTGGTAGATATGAATATTATATGTTAAAAGATGGGTTACACGGTGGCGCAGTAGGTAGTGCTGTCGCCTCACAGCAAGAAGATTGCTGATTCGAGCCCCGGCTGGCTCAGTTGGCATTTCTGTGTGGAGTTTGCATGTTCTCCCCGTGTTCGTGTGGGTTTCCTCTGGGTTCCCTGGTTTCCCCCACAGTCCAAAGATATGCGGTACAGGTGAATTGGGTTAATTGTTAATTGTCCGTAGTGTATGTGTGTGAATGAGAATGTATGGATGTTTCCCAGAGATGGGTTGCGGCTGGAAGGGCATCCGCTGCATAAAACAAATGCTGGATAAGTTGGTGGTTCATTACGCTGTGGATTAATAAAGAGACTAAGCCAAAAAGAAAATGAAGAAAATGTTAAAAGATTACACTCAAGAACACTGCTGGGTTGTTTCAACACAAAGTTAAAGTATGGACAACGCCAATGGTTCGTTTATTATAATTTTTTTAATTGAAATATTTAACCCAACTCTGTTAAAGAAATAGTTTACTCAACATTGAATTTTTGTTTTGGTTTAAAACAAAATATGCTATTTTTGAAAACAATTAATGCTGGAAACCTGTAACCAATGACTTCCATACTTGTTTTTCCTACTATGGAGGTCAACGGTTACCCATTTGTAACATTATTCAAAATATCTTCTTTCGTGTTCAACAGAAAAAAAATGACACTAATAAAGGTTTGGAACCACTTAAGGGTGAATAAAGTTTAATTTTAATAATCCCTTTAATGTTAAATCCAAATATGGGTTTGTTCATATTTTACCTAACTTACTAATCAAGCCCGCATTTTTTGAGCTTAAAGAGTATGTTGCATTAGGACCTTACTCATCAAATAGTTAAGGAATATATCAACTAAATATGTGTTTGCATTGTACATTTTACATACAGCATGTTTAAATAAGGCGGCGCAGTGGGTCAAGCTGTGGCCTCACAGCAAGAAGGTCACTGGTTTGAGCGTCGGCTGGGTCAGTTGGCATTTCTGTGTGGAGTTTGGCTTCCTCCAGGTCTGTAGTGTATGTGTGTGAATAAAAATGGGTGTTTTCCAGTGATGGGTTGCATCTTGAAGGGCATCTGCTGCATAAAACATATGGTAGATAAGTTGGCGGTTCATTCCGCTGTGGCGACCCCAGGTTAATAAAGGGACTAAGCCGAAAAGAAAATGAATGGATGTTTAAATAAGTACATTATTCTACAAATACTAATTTATTTGAGAAAAAAAAGCTAATAATGCTGTAAAATGAGTGAAACCCATTTATAAATTGAATAAACAACCCAACTTGCTGGTTTAACTTTAATGTACTTTATGTACCCACTTTATTTATTGAGTTGGTGAGGTGAAAGAAACCCAATATGCTGTAGGTTGTTTGTCAAGTGCAAAAGTCAAGAGTTTCACCTAAAAATCTTAATAATCTACACTACCTGATTAAAGCCTTGTCATCGATCCAAGTTGTAAGAGCAACAAATAATAACTTCAAGTTGGTCATTTGGAAGTGGCAGAAGGTAGATTTTTCCAATGAATCATCTGTTGAATTGCCTCCCAATCATCACAAATACTGCAGAAGACCTACTGGAACCTGCATGGACCCAAGATTCTCATGGAAATCAGTTAAGTTTGGTGAAGAAAAAATCATAGTTTGAGACTCCATTCGGTATGGGGCAATGAGAGAGATCTGCAGAGTGGATGGCAACATCAACAGCCTGAGATATCAAGACATTTGTGATGTCCATTACATTACAAACCACAGGAGAGGGCAAATTCTTTAGCAAGTCAGCAACTCCTTCTCATACTTCAGCCTCCACAAGTTCCTGAAAGCCAAGAAGGTCAAGATGCTCCAGGATTGGCCAGCCCAGTCACCATACATGAACATTATTGAGCATGTCTGGTGTAAGATGGAGGAGGATTTGATGATGAATTTAAAGAATCTTGATGAACTATGGAAGTCCTGCAAGAACTCTTTCTTTGCCATTCCAGATGACTTTATTAATAAGTTATTTGAGTCATTGCAGAGATGTATGGATGCAGTCCTCTAAGCTCATGGGAGTCATGTACTATATTAATTCTTTTTCCACTGCACCATGACTTTATTTTCTATACTGTATATTATTTATGTTAAGTGACAAGACTTTTGTCTCAGCAAAGTCAAACCTTAATAAAAAAAAAAAAAATCAAGGCATGATCATGTTGTATTTTGGTAAAATAAGCATAATCTAGAGGCTTTTGCCTTTCAAATAAGCCACTTGTGATACAAAATGATCAACTAGAAAAACACCAAAGTGTTGTATTGCAGCTGAAGATACCGGTGCTCTTCAAAACACTGCTGTGAGCACTTCTGTAGAACTATTATTGTTCTCCGTTGAAACTGTTTGGCTGCAACAAGACAGAACTTCCATGGCATTGTTAGCTGATTTCACAGATACTTTGTCTCTGTCTGAACATTTTGGCACAATGTTGAGCAATTTCCATTGTTGTGCTTGATATAGCTGGTTCTATAACACCTAAGCAATAACGTCTCATTAATTAATGCTATATAATGTGAATCCTAGTTAATCAGCATCCTAAACGGCACACTTTGCACTTACACACTCAACAGCATCGTATGAATTTAGTGTAGTGAACGCTAATGTTTTTTTTACTCAGATGACATTTGATGGTGCCAAATTAGTAAAATAAATGACCAAACCACCAAATACCTGCCATGAGTATAACTGCATTCACCAGTAGGAGGTGGCATAATCCTCGTAAGAAAATTTACTTGTAAAATGCTAAATGAATAAAGTAATCTAGAGCCAGAGTCTGATAGCTGTGCCAACATTCCACACTTTGAATAAGTGCATCGTTTGAGTATTTAAAATGCACTTATTCTTTTTACATTAAAGGGCTACGAAACCCCCCAGTCCCAGCGTGGTGTTTTCACACCTCTAGTTTGGAAAAGCTCAGGAAAGTGGATGTGTCCAGCTTGGTTTCAGTAGGAGTGTCGGAGAAGGGAAGGTTTTGCATAAAAATGGGAGTTTCCATTTGTGCACGCGCTCATTTTGACACAGAGGCACAACAAACACAGACGCAGGGGAGAAAGACAGTGACTGTGTTTACATGGACATCAGTAATCACAGTCAGTAATCTGTCAGGCAACAGTAATCTGCTGAAGCTCAGATTTTCAAACTGGAGCGATTCGCGCAAATTGCGTGCTAAGCGCGTCAAACGCGCGGCACCATTCGCGCAATTCGCATCATTCGCGCCGCGCCATTCGCGCGTTTTGCGCCGCAGGATGCATATTCGCGCCTTTGCATTGACTTAACATGTAAATCACTCGCGCTAGACAGGTCTTCCGCATCTGCTGTGAACGCAGCATAACATCTTTGAAGCGATCATGAATATTAATGAAGTTGCTCCGCATACACAATAGAGCGCTCTAGTTGTTTCGAACCAAATCTTTCTCATGAATTAATGTTGCACGCTCAGAGACGTCAGGATGCACTTGCCGGTACAGACGTACACTCTCCACGGTGGAATACATGCATGGATCTCATTGGCGTGATGCAGCTTAAAAAATTTGTTTCAAACCGGAAGAACGAATTTGCTCGAAATAACGCAAAAACAACCAATTTTCACTTTTTAGTCAATTATATGTGTCCTAAAAGTGTTTATAGCAGCGTGGGACACATATATGACTGTCAACAGCTCAGAAAATGTGTTTTGGTGTTTCGTGACCCTTTAACAATAATAGTTCAATGTAAATTCACTAACACTATCAAATAGTACATAAGTATGTGAGTTGGGACACACCTAATGTATTTACTAAAATGAACTAAGAATGAACAACACTCAAGCAGCTTTTATCAGTCATAGTTTATTTTAATTTCAACATTTACTAATGTTTTTGCAGAATAAAGCCAGACTGGTTTATCGGGGCTGAAGGAAATTGGTTTTCTGATGGATGTCCACTCTAGAATGGAGTACCACGTAACCTTTTTTTAAAAATGATTTTATGATTATTTTTTAAAGTTAAATGCTTAAGGGCCTAGATTATATGATGGCCTTAGTGTAATCCCTTTTAAGAGTTAAAATGGAATGACGTGTGTTATGCTCCTATTTCAGGGTAAAGTTTCAAAGATATAGGTGTCATTGCTTTTTCTGTATGCCAAGTTATTTGTTCCCTTAGGATCAAAAAGGGTTAATAAAAAACCTCTCATGTGGAACTGGACATTTGATGCTGTGTAAAGAGCTGTTACTGTGTGAAAGAATTCACACTTTTTTAAGCTACTCTGTTATAAGAGAAGCTGTCTCTGTATTAGTCTGCTATGTTTATTTTACTATCCTGATAAGATGCCTGCTAAAGAGCAGGACAGCCTTGAAGTAGATAAGTATTCTTTGTTTATTTGTGCGTGTTCAGTGGAGACACGAAGACGAGCTGAATTTCACTTCTGATCATCCTACCCCACAGAAATATATATTGCTGTTATGTCTGACCTTCGTATGCTTAACGCCTAAGCAATCATTGCAGATATTGTTCGGAATTCTACGCACACACATGAACATGTGCCTATTTGTGTAATCTAGTTATGTTTGAACCACTCAGACTAAAACACCTACAATATATGTATGATGCAGTTGGTGATGCATTTTAGAGTATAAATGTTGTTGCTTTGAGATTGACCAACTCTTTATGAGTTTTGAAGCTGGCTTCTGCAGCTGAAAATGCAAACTATTCTCAGTAAACTTTCTTTGATCGAATCTTTGACTCTGACTCTTCTTAATCTGGTCATTTTTGGGTTAGAAGTGTTGCTTCCCCAACAGATAAACCTTAGCAGCATCAATTTCAATCAAGCATATTAGATAAAATGAAAATTAAAGTTTTGGGGAGATGGGACACAATTGAGACAATGGGACAATATTCCTCTCAGGGCTATGTAGCTTTGCATTTTATTTTCTCTTTCTCTGTCATATTTGACTAATACTTAAATTGTTTGATGATCGGAAACATTACAAATAGGGTCTGAAACATTGTCTGAAACATTACGGGTGGAGGGGTTGATTGTGGCAACCATCAACCCAGTTCTCAGAGGATGACCAGCTGACAAAACATTGCTGCAACTCTGATACAACTTTTATTTATGGAGAAAAAAGTTTGTCTGAGATAATTACTCAACTGAAATGTGTATTTTCCATACAAAATATAAAGCTGGTCAGACAGTTCTTGTCACATGATTCGCAGTGTGTTCGCGGCATTCTGAAGCATTCATCTGGGTGCAGGCGCGAGCATGTCACGTCGCTTAAGCGTGATGGTCACAATATGCATGCAAAAGCTACGCACCTCCATTGGAAATAATGAACTTGTGCGTAGAAAAAATGCCATACATGATGGCCGCTGTCATTTGTGATCTCCAGCAGTTGATCATCTTGCACAAACATACTGGATTCACCAAATCAAATGGGTTGCGGATCTGATCTTTGGCAGTTTCTGGGTCGTTCTCCCCCTCACAAAGAAACTTTTCAAAGATGTCTGTTTCTTACTCATTTTGCTAGCTTGTGGGTTAAATTTTGGCGCTTTGATGATCAAGATATAACAGAGAGAGTCTGGTCATTTTACAAAATAAAATATATATTTTTTAAATAAAAGATCATTCAGACTGAGATATTAAATAAAGCGGAAATAATTAATGATTTCCTGTGCAGCCTGGTACCAATTAATCAACATACTGGTACAAGCCTTCAGCCCATGGATTGGGGACCACTGTATTAAATTATACATAAAATATCATTTTAAACTTAATTCGTAAAGCACTTTTTAGAAACACCAGCTGTTCACCATAGTGCTGTACAGGTAAGAGGTCAATAAAATTAACATGATAATAAAAATAATAAAACATTATGAAATATAATGTGGGGCCACACAGTGGCTGAGTGGTTAGCACTGTAGCCTCACAGCAAGAAGGTCACTGGCTTGAGTCCCGGCTGGGCCAGTTGGCATTTCTTCAGTTTTGCATTTTCTTCAGGTGCTCTGGTTTTCCCCACAGTCCCAAGACATGCGCTATAGGCAAATTGAATAAACTAAATTGGCCGTAGTCTATGATGCATGTGTGAATGAGTGTGTATGGATATTTCCTAGTACTGAGTTGCAGCTGGAAGGGCATCTGCGGTTTAAAACATATGCTGGATAAGTTGGTGGGTCATTCTGCTGTGGCGACCCCTGATAAATAAAGGGACTAAGCTGAAGAAAATTAAATGAAATATAATATGATTGAATACAAGCAGTGAGTAAAATAAAATGAGATAAAATTTCAGCTCTCACATGGTGTTAAACGCCAAAATATAAAGATATGTTTTTAAGCCAGACTTGAGTGTTTTGGTCTTTCAAACATGTAGAGGCAAATACAAAGAACTTTCCTGCTCTTCCGTCTTACACCAGAGACAGCTATCAGCGACTGGTCAGTGAACCTAAGACCTCTTGATTGAGCATATGGCTGGATTAAGTCTGAAAGATGTGACGGTGCCAGAACATTTATTGCTTTTTCAAACTCAGGTTAAGTGTAAATGTGTAATATGGCTTTTTATACACCTATTTTCTCTGGAAATCTGTATTTACTGCTCATACAAGAATCCCTTGGATATCACGTGTAAGAGTCCAAAAACCATTAATAACTGATAAACTTGCTTCCACCAAAGAGCAAGCACATTACAAGTCTGTACACAAACACCGCAGCATTTTAAATCAAAACAGAGTTCGGCCTTTGAAATACCTTCAATGCAATTACCAGAAAGCATTAGTAATCCCATCAAAAGCAGACCTCCGTCCTTGAAAACGCCAAGGAGCAATCTGTTAGGAAAGTCTGTTTTTCCCCCCAAGGTTCATTTCATTAAGTCAAAAGACGGCACTGTGCTGATGTAAGCAAACTCATTTTAATATATATTTTTTGGTTGTCAACGCGTTTCATTTTGTGTCGTCCTTTTGGCCAGATGGGCTTTCTCTCTCTTATCATTCACATGAACAATAACAGATGGAAATAGAATGAAAAAAAGGGCAGATGGTTTGTTGCCTGAATTTTTGCTCATGGCATTAAGATTCTTTTTAAATCACACTGCATATTCAAACAGGACAAGCACATAGAATCTGCTATTTGCTTGTTTTTATTAAAGCCTACTCTAAATACGGTGAACAAATCCTCTGTAAAGACTGCAAATGCCTTGAAGGTCACAAATCTAGAGAGTTGAAGCTTTTAAATAAATAAGTTGAGACATTTTTTGTGTGTTACATGTCATTTATTGGCATGAGTGAACATCCATTATCAGCCAAAGATAATGTTTCCTATAGTCCCTTGTTCATATTTTTATAGTACACAGGGATCAATAAGAACCACCTGTTGGCCTGGGGCCAGTGTGAGAGACGCTCGGGACAGTATACAGGATTGTTACTGACTCGATCGGGCCAGTGCTGCCTTGTCACTAAAGTTAAATTTTTAATTAATGCGACTATTTATCAATTGCGTGCAAATACAGTCTCAGAATTGAGCAACAGTTTGTGCTCTTAAGCCTTTAAATGCTACCTTCTCTGTGATGTCGTAAAAAGCATATTGCTTTTCGGTTCCTCTTATCTGATGCTGATAATGGATGTTGTGAGAATGTTATTTTTTTCTGCAACCTGGTAACAACCAGAACAGCAAAGAGACGACAACATCAATTTATGAGGCTAAAAGAAAACATCTGTTTCTAACGTCTTGAAAGCAGACAGTAACGTAGGTACACATGACAAAAAAAAAATGTGTTTTGCACAGTTTGGCAAGTCAGCCACCTTTTGTTAAATAATATAGAACTACAAAAAATACCTGCACATTTTCCATACTGCTCTTTTTGTTTGCATAATGTTTGTTATAAGAAATTTTAAAGAGCCTCTTTTATGGGTTTTTGAAAATGAGCTTGCATGAAGTGTGTAACACAGCTCTAAGTGAAGTGAAATGTCCAGCTAAGGCGTAAATCTGAAAGTGTTTAAAACTATTGATTCATCCATAAAAGAGTTGACTCATAGTTCCTCAAACGAATCGATGTGCTTGCGAGTCTTTAGCCATTGTGACATGACAGGAACACGAAACATAAGCCCCGCCCATTTGTGCGCGTGCAATTGGGCGGTTTTGAATTTGATTGTGCTGGTAAAAACCTTTTGGATAGGGTTTGGACTGAAATCAGTCAGCTACATCTGGCAACACAGAGAAGAGGAGCACTGTGCTCAGCTGTATGCAGGGGCGGACTAGCCATAGGGAACAGCGGGACATTTCCCTGGCCTGCTATCCAGCAAGTGTGAGTAAGTGCGATTAAAACGGTTGTCTCGTTGTTTTCTCTAGCTTGTAAATTATGCATTTAATTGTGTTTTGTAACTTTTAACTGCTTGTAGTGTATCTGGTTAACTTGTATTCTCATATCGCGTCTAAAAGCACGTTGTAAACGCGACGCGTGTCGCTTTGTTTACGGATTAAAATGTGTTTGTGATCTCGTGTTCCTCTGCTGTTTGTCGTTGCTATGGCTACATCATGTGCATTAATACTGCATGCGTGTCGCTGTTTTTACTTCTGGTCATGAATAGAGTGATATGCTGGGAGACCAGGGGGTTAGTTTCGGAGGTGAGGTGTCTGAAATACGGGCGACTCCCAGGAAAAATTAGAGTGTTGGCAGATATGTTCACGCACACACTATGACTACTTCAGTATTGATAAGCTGTGGTGGGCATTCTCTCGTGCTAAATGATGTCGACCAATCGCAACAGACTTGATCATTGGTCCAATCAGCGCAGTTTAGCTTCTCGCTAAGGAGGAGTTTTGAAACTAATTAATCACTGAAAGATTCAAACAGGAGTCGCTGGGATTATTAGGTAAAAATAAATGCATATTATAAGACAATGAAAGTGTTTTTTTGACCATGCATGCAAAACCAAAACCCAAAACCAAAATATGACCCTTTTTTACATATAATAGGGGCTCTTTAAGAAATAGCTATTAACTTAGAGGGGCTAGTGAGTTTTAGCAGGGCAAGTAAAAATCTAATTTCAATCACTGGCCAGATCGTGCCAGTAGAAAAAGTTCTTAGCTTTGAACCCTGGTACAGACTGTTTTTTTGAATATACTGTAAGTGCTCTGACTTATTTTCCACAGCCACTTAAAGAATGCAAAAACGCAAATGCCAAGCTCTTTCTCTAAGCCACATTTTAAATAATGTGTCAAAACAAGCCAAATATAATTGTGTACAGGTACGTACACTTTTATTCATCATAACTTTTACTTAAAAACATGGTCATGGAGAGGTGGAGTGAGGTGGAGTAAGTCCAGTATTTGCTGAAAAACATCTCAGAGCTCAGTAATTGAATTCTGCACAGACAAATGCACTCATCACAACCAAAAATAAATAAATTAAAGAAGCCTACAATTATTACACAATCCTAGTAAGAGGTTCGCTGTGGTGCTCAGCCAGCTTTCATAATTACAACGGGAGTGCAAACTCTGTGAACTGGTTGACGTGTCGACAGCTCCATTCATAGTTATTGGAGTGTATCTAGCTTTAAAATATTAATATGCTTGTTTTCCATGCTTCTAAGAGGAGCGTCTGACATTTACACAAAGCAAAGTGTAAAGTCTGACGCACATCAGATTAGAAGCCCACCGCATCGTGCCACTTCTTTTAAATTTATAAACATAATTTTTAACGAGCATACCATTGATAAGCAACAACAACAACAAACATCAGTTTACAATTTAAAGATGCTTTAGGAGTATCAACTGCATTAAAATCATGCAAACATAAATTTGAAAACATTTGATTTATAGTAATCTTCAGCGGGGCAGCACAGTGGCTCAGTGGTTAGCACTGTCGCCTCACAGCAAGAAGGTTGCTGGATCGAGTCCCAGCTGGGCCAGTTGGCATTTCTGTGTGGAGTTGGCATGTTCTCGTGTTAACGTTGGTTTCCTCTGGGTGCTCCGGTTTCCCGCACAAGTCCAAAGACATGCGGTATAGGTGAATTGGGTAAACAAAATAAGCCTTAGTGTATGAGTGTGTGTGTGTGTATGTGAGAATGCGAATGTGTATGGGTGTTTCCCAGCCCTGGGTTGCAGCTGGAAGGGCATCCACTGCATAAAACACATTCTGGAATAGTTGGCAGTTCATTCCACTGTGGGTAATATTCGATAAATAAAGGACTACGGTGAAGGAAAAGTAATAAATGAATAATCTTCAGCACAATGTGGGCTCAAAAATGTATCCAGCTATTCCAGACGCAGCCCACAGACCACCTGCTGAGCACCCCAATGTGGCTTATCTGAGTGCACTTGCAACTGGTGCAACATATTGCTAGAAAATTTTTTATTTGTTTTGCTGTATTTCTGCATTATTTCAACTAGGGATGCACCGATACCACTTTTTTACAAACCGATAAAACCGAGTACAAGTATTTTCATTTGGGTACTCGCCGATACAGATACTTCATAGATTTGGTTTCAATAAACGTGCAATTCATTTGAAAGGAGTTTTTGTGCCTGTATCAAGGATGAGCACAACTGTCTTTAACAGAAGGCTTTTCCAAGGCAAAAATATACACACATTGTTGATACCCTGCAAATGCATAGGCCTTATCTATTAATGATTAAGTATGGACATTTATAAGAGTAGTTATCCTTGCACCCACACGCGTCCATGACTTGACATATTACACACAGCGTGTGCAGTGTGTCACCTTATGGAGTCACTCTCTTGACACTGCATATTGGGGATGCATAAAACCCTGTTATGCGCGATTCTTCATATTCACGAGTCCTGCCGTTAATCCACTGATCAGGTAATCAAAAAGTAGACGTTTAGCTTGATGTTTAACTATGGGTGGGTCACCGGTAGATAAGATCAATAGCCGAAAATACGCAAAGCTTACTCTCATTTTAAAAATCACACGACCATCATCTCATAATGTTTAATAATATGTAATCTTATTTATTTTTTTATTAAAACAAAAGTGATTTAGCAATGCTGCGCCACTGACATCAGAGAAACAAAGAAACCATTGCGGCAACGTGATCACTCACTGTTTCCGAAGTGCAGCTCTTCTCTTAGCACTTGATTATTATGTGTTTAATGGTAAAAAAAAATCAATTATGAATAGAACTGCAAGAGTGTACCGTGTGTGCGTGTCTTTAATCACTAAAGCCGCTCTCTTTCATAACCGTTTGTTTGCTTGGCAATATTTCGGCTTTTAATCAAATATTCAAGCCAATATTCAAAAATTGCAGTAAAGCAACTGTGACGTGCGGCACACATCAAATCTGATGTCTCATCTCTCTCTCTCGATTTCATCCAGACGTCGATGAAGTCGCAAAGCTGAGGCTGGTACCAGCCAACAGAATGGCCGGAGCCTTTGCGAAATTTGTCAATATACAGCACTGAAATTAACAGGTATAAATGTCTTTGATCCAAAAAAGTCTATCAGTAGGATATCTGTAAAAACGCAATCAGAGCCAATGTTATGTAGAAGTTGTGTAGCCTAATAATTATATTAATTCTAATAAAATGAAAACCAAAATAAACTAATTATTGCATTTTTCGTTTGATAAAAAATATAAAAAAAATATTTAAAAAATATCGAAAAAAAAATCAATCAGAGGGGGGCTAGTTTGTATTAATGTGTTTTAATATTAATAATATATGCTTAGCCTAGGTTATATACGGTGCCATGTAGGCTAGCCATATGAAGTGCGCGCGCGTTAGATCAAAGCCGGTATTGGTATAACAAAAAGCAAGATCATTTCATTATAAATATTTCATTAAAATATTGAAATATTTAGACATTTACATGAAGTGTTTATTGAGACTGTGTGATCTCTATAGGCTGTCTGATCTTTACAGAAGCTGTAAACTGACAGGCGCGTTGACCGCTGTGAAGTTCAGCTCTGATGAGGCGCTTTTATTTAGCCTGTAGTCTTTAGATTTTTTTTTACATAAAGTTCCATTACTTAAAATTTCATTATTTTTTTATTTATAGTTTATATATAAAATGAGTGCTAGCTTGTTTAGCTGTTATCATTATGCAAGGATCATATTTCATATTCCGTTTATTCTTCAGTAGCCTGTAGATTTGTTAATAATGTATTTTATGAATGGATTGTTTATAAGGACTAAGCTATTAATATATAATAAATTAATAAATACATTTGGACATTGAAGGTAGGACAACATCAGGTAGGACAACAAATTACATCCATGTAGTGAATTACTGTTAAGTGGTATCGGCCCTTCATTTACGAAACGAGTACGAGTATTTCAATCGACCTGATACTGGTATCGGTATCGGTGCATCCCTAATTTCAACATTATTCACACATACATATAATGTATTATTGGATGGAACAAAACAAAGGAAAAACAACCCACACATCTGTTTTAGTTTCATATCAGTGCTTACCTTACATATTGGAAAGCTCTTGTTTGAGACCCTGAACCGTAGACCTAAAAAGATAAGCAGGAGAAACACAGTCAGAATCATAATCAAGAGTCGTCAAAGTAAATGCAATAATATGAGCAGCTACAAAGAGACTGAGGAAGAGTCCCAGAGTGTCTGAAATCCTCAAGTCAGTTAAAGATTTAATAATAATGAAGCAAGAATATATTCTACATACTCAAAAATGTGATTATTGTATACTACTGTGTGTCCCAGGAGCTAATTTTGTATTTCTTTTTCTTTCATTGTTTTATTTGTTTAAAATGTTGGTTTAAAATGTTTAAACATTAACATGACGACTATTTGCCATCATAATTATTTTATTGTATATTTTTATAGCATATATTAAATGGATGTAAAAAGTAATGTTCACCCAAAAATGCTGTCTTCATTCAAACATTTCTTTGAGTTTCTTTCTTCTGCAGAACACAGAATAAGATATTTTGAAGACATTTGGAACCCAATAGTCATTGATTTGATCTGTTTACCCTCTTTTAAAATATCTTTTATTGTGTTAAACTTGAAAAAAAAAAGACATTTTAGAAAGAGGCTTAGAAGTATAAATCCAAAATCAAACCAAAAGTGCTTCAGGGGTAGTTGATGTGTCAGTGCTCTTCGGGGATTCATACAAATAAACCACAAAATCAACAAGTTCAAGACATGAAAAGAAAGTTCCCTTTTTTTTCCCTTTTCATTCCTAGGAAGATTAATACAGAATTTTTTGTTGTCACGATACTGAATTTCGGTAAAAATCGGTACTGAAATTAAAAAAATGGAAATTTCCTGCTAAAACTTCAATTTCCCAGTAAACAGTGGTGAACTGATGACCTGCTCAGCCAAACAGTCATTTCTGTTGAGCTCGTGAACACAATCGCCAATCAGCAGTGTTTAAGAACGCATTTAACAATGCTTAAACATTAGCGGGAAATGGATGTTTTTAAAATTTCAATACTGATTGGTACCAAAATAAAGTAACAACTGTTGTCGCAGGTTGAAAGGTTTTCCTTTAAAAATGCATGACACTGTTTATGAAAGATGTACAGTATGATGAGTTATGCATGTTAAAGGGATGGTCCAGAGTGTATTTTTAAAGCTAGATTGTGTTTATAGAATGTAAAGCAATGTGTGCTTTTATAAACAATAAATAAATAAATATATATATATATATATATATATATATATATATATATATATATATATATATATAT
>CAIGQQ010038318.1:1364236-1412387 GCA_903798035.1 Danio albolineatus
AGTAGAAGTTTCCACATAGCATTGAAGTTCCCCTCCCGCTGGGGAACTACTTCACGTATTTCACACACTCAGATATAAAGGTACAAACAGCTGTCACTGGGGCAGTATCTTTTAAAAGGTACACATTTGTACCTTACAGGTGTACATTGGCACCTTTGAGGAGCATGTTTGTACTTGTAGTGTATACTTTTACCTTTAAGACACTATGAGTAGGCCCACATGAAATCTACACGCGCAGAAATCAGCAGATTTCAGATCATTAGGCCCCGTTTACACTGTCAGTTAAATGTGACCCAATTTCAGATTTTTTGATCATGTGTGACACAGATCGGATCTGTTCAATGACCGTGTAAACATGAAAAAAAAAACACATGCATTTGGACATTTAGAGATCGGTTTCAGGCCTCCTTCATATGTGTAAATAAATCTGATATAAATCTGATATGTGACAAGGCGACTATCATGTAACCAGGCAGATCGGATTTACTGAGGCATTCCATTTTGTACGTCATTAAACTTGCGACAATAAGGTACTTCTCTGCGGTTTAATGATGTAGAAGGAAGTGCGTGTGTGGAGACGCCGGCGCGGTAAACAACAACAACAGAGGAAACATGGAGAAAAGTGGTCAGTGGTCGACGGCAGAAGTTACCTGCCTTCTTGCCCTGTGGGGAGATGAGTCAGTGGAGGACATCATATATAAAACATAGGGGCAAGTTGCGATGATGGCCCTGTCCCTCCTCCACTGCCTCAAAAACATTTTAAAGTTGGGCGAACTTTGCATATTTCGCAGAGCTAAAAGCAAGACGATTTTTTCCATCATGGCTAGTGTGGCGCAGCTGCTTCAACCCACCTTTTTACGCATGCGCAACATCATAAATTGTATGGCAAGTGTAAACAAGGTGTATCGGATATGGGTCACAAATAAAAAGAACGTGTAAACGGACAGGAGAAAAATCAGATATAGGCAACAAATCAGAATTGGGCATCAAGACCTGACAGTGTAAACTGGGCCTAACAGACACATAGTTAAAACATGAAGGTTAGAATTGTGACAAAACAACATCAATCACTGAACTTGTACTGTTAATGTTAATGAGGTTTAATATTCATTAATTAGATCACAAACGTGTCCATTTGTTTGGGAGTGCAGTGCACTATTCTGCACTTCTGAATGCATACATTTCATTTAAATGTTTGTTTTGTGTGGTGTGCAGTCGAACTGCTTATTTCTAGAATCTTGTCACATCACATTTTGTAAGGAGACAGTGTAAGAGGATGTCTCTAGGTTGGGAAAGTTTGCCAATGTCTGCTCTAAAACAACTAGTCGTGAAAATCAAAACTATGTGAAAAGACCAAAACACATGGTGCATTAAAAAAATAAAATAAAACACAAATCAAAAGAAAGATCACAGAGATGAAAAATCGAGAAAAAAGAAAAAAGGATGGAAAAAGTCAATAATTAAAGCTGTTTATTTCACACCACTAGCATTTTCATTCAAAGCAGCATTTCCACACTCGTGCCTCTTGAAAGCTCCTATGGAACACAAAGCCATAGAGTCCAGATTTTAGAGGGAATTTTAAACATGAATGATTTATAGTCGTGTTGGCACAAGCATTCATCTCTGTACAATCTAGGACAGGACATTATAACACCCTTTTTTAAATCTGTTCCCTTGAGAAAGACAAAGCTCTAACTAAAAGAAGGCCAGTGTAATTACAATCAAATATATACAATCAAAATTGATAATTCTCACTGCATAGAATGATGCAGGATTTTTCTAGAAACAGCTTTCATTTAACATGAAAAATATGCAATAAACTGCAAAGCACTTAAAATATGATATCAGCTACATCAATCAAAGATGTGTCATGGTAAAACGTACTGTGCACGCATTAAACATTGGCCTTGATTCAATGCATGAGGGGAAAATGTGAATATAACAGGAAGGGTTAAGGTTTTAGATTCAGGTGTTCTATAATTAACTCTGTAAGCGTGAATAAAAACACAAGTACTTTCATAAATAGATTTTAAATGAAGGATGGATGGAAAAAACGAGATTGCACATAACAAGGACAACAGAAGGACAGTACCTACTTAAGTGGCCTTTTTAGCAAGGTAAAGTACTCACAGGATTGCAAGGCTTTCATGTGATTGAACACGCTATATACAGTATGTGTGCGCGTATGTGTGTGTGTGTGTGAGAAACAGCATAGCACACTTTCACTAAAGTGACAAGGAAAGGAAAGGAAAAGGAAAAAAATGTGGCATGACCAAGTATGGTAACACATACTTTTCTGCTCTGCTCTGGATTTAACTAGGCTGTCTATAACCACTGATACTGAAATAGAACTAAACCAAATTAAACCAAACAAAATTGAACTGAACCAAACCTAAATGAAACTAAAAAGAAATTGAATGTAACTGAACCAAAACCTAAATGATATTGAAACGAAACTGAAATGAAATTGAAATTAAACTGAAACAAAACAAAACGTAAAAAAAATAAAATAATAAAAAATAAATAAATCAAAACAAAGTCAAACTGAAGGGAACAGAAACGAACCTGAACAAAACTGAAATGAAACTGAAAAAAAAAAAAAACTTAAAAAAATAAATAAAATTAAATAATCAAAACAAAGTAAAACAGAACAGAACTGAACCGAACCTGAATGAAACTGAAATTAAATTGAAACAAAACTAAAACAAAACAACAAAACGTAACAAAGAAACAAAACAACAAAACGAAAGTGAACCGAACTGAACAAAACTGAAATGAAATTAAAACTAAACTGAAATGAAATTGAAACTAAACTGAAATGAAATTGAACTAAACTGACATGAAACAAAATGAAAGAAAACAAACAAACCAAACCAAAACACAAAACAAAAAACACAAGACAAAACTAAACTAAAGAAAACTAGATTAGACTACACAAGATGAGACAAAAAAAAGCTTAAAATAAGCTAAACTAATTAAATTAAAAGACTACTAATCAGGTTTTTATTTAAGTTCAAATAATTTGACTACGCACATGCAAACCAAAAAAAAAAGGTCCAGCTTAAGTCATTCCATTAAAAAGTACATAAAAAAAACCCAAACAACTTAGGAAAACACGACATTAATATGCGTGGTAACCCCTGTCACGTTTTAACCTGAACTCAAACCTTGAAAGCTGTTTTGAATGAATCATTTGGATAAGAGGTTCAATTAAATACCCATTAAAAAAGGCACTTGGTGACCTACTGGTGGTATCGTTGTCATACTTATTTGACCATGACAGGTCTAACTGTGCGTTCACACTTAAGGCGACAAGAGCTTCAAAGTAGCTGGAAGTCATTCATTTTCAATGGGAGCTGGCGAGAACAGCACATCTTTGCCAGTGTGGGGAGAGAAGACAGTTGAAATCAAGGCAACTTTATGGTGATGAGCTATGACTCAGTTCGGCAGCAAGCAATTCAACCAAAGTCCAGTAGTTTAGAGGATTTCAGAAAACACAGTCCTGTGAATGTTGATTCCATCCACAGTTGTTCCTAAGGGTTTGAATATTGTCAGATTTTCAATTATTTATGATGTTGTTTTCTTACAGTTACTGGCGAGTTGACAAGCATTAATGTTATATATGTTTTTTTTGTTTTTTTTTTAAAGCAGGAATCTCATGCTAACTATAACGACAGTACAAAACAGCATTGCTGCTTCAGAATATTTCAGACTATGGACAGTTCTGTGGAGTTTGCATGTTCTCCCCATGTTCACGTGGGTTTCGTCCAGGTGCTCTGGGTTCCCCCACAAGTTCAAAGACATACGCTATAGGTGAATTGCATAAGTTAAATTGTCCGTAGTGTATGTGTGTGTATGTTCTGGTCCTCCAGGTTGGGGGTTGAGCATTGGGCTATTGACCCACCTCATAAAAACCACCAAACTCATACAAAACATCAACATAGTGCGGCTAAAGCCTGGTTTAAACTTCTGCGTCAAGTGATCGGTGTGACCAACGGCGTATGCAACGTTTAGACTTCTGTGCACTGTATGTGCTGCACTGCAATAGCACTTCCAAAACACTAGCTGGCAACAGGTTTATGTTCCTCTGTGTCAAGTTTCTTCTCTGGTGATTTGCTTTTTTCTGAACACTACCTTAACATACAAGTGTCTTAAACTCGCTCATTTTGAGGCGGGAACCGGCGGAGATGCAACAACTTTAATCATAAGTAGGCCCTCACGGAATTTGTGTGCACAGAATTCCGCAGATTTCCAGCCCATCATTGATTCTGTATTTACTTGTGTATATGTGTGTAAATTCATATTTATTCAGTTTTCAAATTAATTTCAGTAATAATATTGGCTAATATGAAAATATTCATATGATTTATTTATAATACAGTTTGTAAAGTACTATTTTCTGTTTTTTAGTAGACATTTGAATGAGAGACTTACTTTGTTTTCCAAATAAAGTGGATCTAATTAGATTCGTATTGTAATCATTAAATAAAAGTTTAAAAGGTATTACTTTTTATTTTATATATTTAGGTTTTAGCCATGATAATCCCAAAATCATTCTGCATAAATCCGCAGATTTTTAACAAAATACTCTGCAGAAATAGCAAAAAATGTCTGCAGATTCCGTCTGGCCCTAATCATAGGGTAAAAACACAAAACAACATTTTCCATCTAGAGCCACTTCCTATGGCTCGACACTTGTAAAAACTCGCCCCATCTGGCTATATCCGGCTATAACCTCTGCACACACTCGTCAGCGCAACAAAGCCGACCAATCACAGATCTTGCACTATGCGTCGTTTCGTCATGTAGTTACATTTTTTGAGAGTTGCGCGACGGCCACAGTGACCTCGTGCAGGCTGTGCCGAAGCATACACGTGCGCTTGACGCAGAAGTATAAATCAGCCTTAAATGTCAACATTGATATAAACTGCTCTGGAAGCAAGTATGTATGCATGTGGACATATTTGGTAAGTAGAGCAAAGCCAAAGCACATACAACAACTTTGATAGTAAAATGAATTTGATAAAAGGCGCGCAACATTTTCATGCTAGAAAGCACGTTTTTATTGCGGGAGCGTAAGTTATTCGATGATATGCTGGAACAGCCTCTTAAAATACGAGATCAACGTAGTGAATTTTAACGCTCTCGTCTGTTTTTATTTAAATTCAAATAATTTGACTTTGCGCATGCAAACCAGAAAAAAAGGTCCAGCTCAAGTCATTCTATTAAAAAGTACCGGGAAAAAAATAAACAACGACTTAGAAAAAGATGATAAGATCTCTTATTAATATGTGTTGCAAGCCCTGTAACATTTCAACCTGAACCATACCTGTCAACCCTCCCGTTTTTCCCGGGATTCTCCTGTATTTTACAGTTCTATCCTGCTATCATACCGTAAAGGTGTTTTCCCGTATTTCTCCCGTATTTTCAGTCATTCTCTGAAGGGTGGCTATAAACATTAAAGAGCTGATCCTCCCTATATGCAACCCATACCGTCGAACCACCAGGGGCCGCCCCTTGCTCTTAAATGCGAGTCTGTTCTGTGCTTTCGTTTTACTTAGGCATGAAAACACTTTGAAATAAATATAAAAAGGTGCGATTCCCTTTCCTTTTCATTACAGGTGCCGACGCTCCTCTTATGCAATCCTCAAAACAGTCATATAGCGGTGCGTGACTATCAGCTGACGAGCTCCCAAACGGATTCTGTACACGCGTTTTGAAGTGGAGCGAAAGTCTGGGTTTTGGATGCGTGTTTGAATACAGACATATACACATAATTAATAATAATAACATCTAAAGATGTCGATCTTAGCGGAGGTTTTTTCCCCAAACACAACATTTTTTTTTTCCTAAATGAGCATAAAAATTAAAAAGCAATGCTTTCATTATAATGATAGATGTGTGTATTTTAAAGTGACACCTTGGTTATTTAATGTAATCAAACAAAAAAATCCCAATTAATGAGATTGAGTCGTTGCTCTTATGTGTAATTTATACAGTGAAGATTAATGAGGTTTAATAAATTGATTCTATTTGTTTATATTAGGTATTAATTGTAATAAACTGAAAGGTTTTGCTAATGTATTTGCTGCTAATGTATACTATTTATTTTAGAATAATAAAACATATTACTGACAGTATAACTGTTTATTTACAATGAAACCGCTCCAGAAGAACATTTTTGGGGGGGGGGGGGGGGATTTATTTTCACATCCCAATGTTGACAGGTATGGCCTGAACTGAAACCTTGAAAATACCCTGAAGCAAAAACGCGAGTCAAAGATTGTAGCTGTGAGTGAACACAGAAGAGCGGTTTTGAAAATCTATGCTTTCCAATAGATTGAGCTGTGACTGAAACAGCCTTTTTTCCACATTGATGGGTCTCGACAATGGCAGAAAACTGTAATCGAAGCTGAGTGAAGTATCAACTGTGGACAGAGGTGAAGGTAGAGACACAGACCTCATTGACAGCCTGTGTCAGAATTGTGAGATCAAAAGAGAAAGAAGCATTCGAACAGACACTGCTTACAGTGTGCAAAGAATGACGGTGATTTAATACGACTGAGAAGAAATCGAAGCTGACTAATTAAGCAAAAGAAAGATATGTCACAAGACACAGTCAGATGTTAAAGGTCAAACTGTTTTTTCCCCAGCCTGTTTTAATATATTTATATTTGCGAGGGATACAGCCGATACATAAGAGGAAGCAGATTACATCAAATGGCAAATGTTAAAGTGGATTTCCAAGAACTTCACGACCATTCTATCAAGAAAATGAATCATGCAATTATGCCAATTTGTGGAATAAAGACAGTATTGTCACTCACTGTTACAGTTATTATTTAACACTCATCGCGTGACGTACAAATGTGAGTAGCAGGCATAAACACGATGCAAGAACTACTGAAATAATACTTATATTTCATGATCGTAACTGTTGTTTTAAAAAAGTGCACGATGAAATTATCGAAGATGTCATGCCCTTTGTAAAACACATAACCATAAATGTTTACAATTTGGGATGAAGTCTATTAGAATATTATTAATTTAGAGGACATATTTTTATCCAGAAACAAATTTGAGTAGTGATACACTAAGTTAATACTATAATGAACACTATAGGTAATACAGACATATTGCAAATGTACGAAATAATATGGAAATGCATATTGCAACTAGGGGTGTGTGATAATTATAGTCTGACAACATTATATACATTGTTTTAATGGTTTGTAAGGTGAAATTACTGTGTATGACACTTAATTTGCAACAATAAATGAAAACGTTTAAAAAACATATATTTAGTCAATGATTCAGTGATTGGGGCGCCACAGTGGCATAGTGAGTAGCACGTTCGCCTCACAGCAAGAAGGGCGCTGGTTCGAGCCCCGGCTGGGTCAGTTGGCATTTCTGTGTGGAGTTTGCATGTTCTCCCCGTGGTTGCGTGGGTTTCCTCCGGGTGCTCCGGTTTCCCCCACAGTCCAAAGACATGCGGTACAGGTGAATTGGGTAAGCTAAATTGTCCGTAGTGTATGTGTGTGAATGAGAATGTATGGATGTGTTTCCCAGAGATGGGTTGTGGCTGGAAGGGCATCCGCTGCGTAAAACAAAATGCTGGATAAGTTGGCGGTTCATTCCGCTGTGGCGACCCCAGATTAATAAGGGGACTAAGCCGAAAAGAAAATGAATGAATGAATGAATCGCTTGAATAAGAGGTTCAATTAAATACCCATTAAAAATGGACTTGGTGACCTACTGGTGGTATCGTTGTCATAATTATTTATCCATGACAGCTAAGTGTGTGTTTACACTGAAGGTGACGAGAGCGTCAAAGTAGCTGGAAGACATTCATTTTTAATGGAAGCCAGCAGTGATAAGCGGCAAGGAGCGACACGTCTTTGCCCGTATGGGCAGCGAGGACAGTAGAAATCAAAGCAACTTTATGGTAACAAACTATGACTCAGCTTGGCGGCAAGCAATCGAACCAAAAGAAGTCCAGAGTTTTAGAGGATTTCAGAGAATACAGTCCTGTGATCGTTGGTTTCAAACCACAGTTGTTCCTAAGGATTTGAATATTGTGGTTGCCAGATTTCCAATTATTTATGATGTTTTCTTACAGTGACATACATAAAAAAAGTTACTGGCGAGTTGACAATCATTAAAGTTATATATTTTGTTTTTTTAAAGCAGGAATCTCATGCTAACTATAATGTCAGTACAAAACAGCATTGCTGCTTCAGAATATTTCAGACCATATGGACAGTTCTGTGGAGTTTGCATGTTCTCCCCATGTTCACATGGGTTTCGTCCAGGTGCTCCGGGTTCCCCCATAAGTCCAAAGACATGCGCTATAGGTGAATTGGGTAAGTTAAATTGCCGGTAGTGTATGTGTGTGTATGTCCTGGTTCTCCAAGTTGGAGGTTGAGCATTGGGCTAATGACCCACCTCGTAAAAATTAGATGTTACGAAACACCAACATAGTGCGGCTAAATGTCAACGTTGATATAAACAGCTCTGGAAGTAAGTAAGTATACGGACATATTGGGTAAGTAGAGCAAAGCCACAGCACATACAACAACTTGATCTTCCATAGTTAAATGAATTTGATAAAAGGTGTGCAACATTTTCATGCTAGAAAGCATGTTTTTATGCAGGAATGTTAGTGATTAGATTATAAGCTTTTTAACACTCTAGTTGCTGTGTCTCTAGAGCTGTGAAGGCAGACAGTGTTGTCGCCAGAGTGGCCAGAGCTAACTTGGATGGATGGATGGATGGAAGGATGGAAGCAAACAAACAAACAAACAAACAAACAAACAAATAAATAAATAAATAAATAAATAAATAAATAAAAGATCATTGCCCGGCACTACTATTTCAATATTTGGCAAAATATTCTTTTGTAGCACATTTAAAGTCTTTTTTGGGGTAAAAGTAATATTTTGTGACATTATTTACATGCTTTTTACCTACTAACGTGCAGGAGAAACAATCACTGAGCGATTACTTGGAACATGACGCATTTAAATACAACTCTTTCTTTCAACAACCGCCTTAACGTTCACAAAGGACCTTCAGCTAGTTGTCACGGGATATAAAAGATGGTCAAAACAACATTTAAAATGCACAGAAATCAAAAGCTGAGACGTCATCTAATAGTGTGACGTTCTCTCCGTCAGCTGTATACTTCGTCATTAAGTGACATTTAAAACTTGACTTGCTGCAGTGAACAGTGTAAACAGTCACCAATAAATGCTTATGGAGATTTTTATTTTCTTGTTGACAGATCCATCAGACAGTGTATATGATTTTATATGTATATTATAAATTTATATTTTACATATGGAGGGTGGTGACCCTGGGTCTGAGGTCCATTTCGTCGCTGCTTGCAGCTTTGATATTTTAAATATAAAGTTACTTTTTTGTCACTTTTCATTCTCCGTTTCCAACTGGTGCTGCATCCTTTACTGCAGTGGTTCTCAAACTTTCTTGGTCATGCTCTCTTTTAAAAAGAACAAAGCAAAAACGAAGGAGAACAGGGTCTGTTCGCAGTCTAAAAAACATAATTGAGCATAAACGATTGAAGGAGCAGATAAAGCAGTTCCGCCAACCCTTTGACCTTGATGAGTAAGACAAGAGGAATAAAGAAAGATAAAAATACGAAGGTAAAGTACACTTGTAAAGGAAAGCAAAAATACAAAATGAGAACATGAAAAAGCTTGGAGACAGAGTGAAATAAATTGAGAATAGTTCATTTCTGGGTACAGAATGACATTTTTCTCAAAATATGTCCCAACAGATTTGACATGATGGTGAGTAAAAAATGATGGTTCTTTGATTTTTCAGTGAAATATGCCTTTAAAATGTCGCCTAGGAAGAAGACCTATGTTCTATATGTTATAATGTATGTATCTATGTCTATATGTATAATGTTCTATAAATTCTAGACACAATCTTATTCAGTATTAAGTATTACAGAGACTTCGCCATTCCCCACTATTCCCCCACATGCGACAAGGGTAAAGCTGCTGAGCTTACTAGCACATCTTTTATTTTTTATTTTTTGGCTGGTCAGATTTTCTGGAGACTCTCAAACGAAACGCACGGTTACCCGTTCAGTATGGCATGACCATTGCACTTAGGCCTCTTTTTTTGACTGGCTTCTTGGACTCACCTCCACTTTACATTCCCTTTACAACTTTGCAAATTTGATAAAATTGATTGGATTTAGTCTTTTTTTTTCTTTCTAAAACGCCATAAAGACTAATAATGTCTTTAATTTCTAAAGATTTGCAAGGTTTCTCTCTTATTACATCCATTGCTGTGTCTTTTTGTAGGTCATGTATGTCTTGTATGTCGCCATTTTCCCTTGTTTCATGCTTTATTTGACATTTTGCACAGATTATTGCTTCATGATGGGCTTGTCTGTCTGTTCCTTGTTTTTCTATGTCTGCAAAAACCTACAATAAAAATATTGCCAAAGAAATATGCCTTTAAGCTGTCGTTTATGCACAAACAAACAAACAAACAAAAGTAATAGCTTACCCTAAAACTGCATAAAGAGTGGTTAACAGAAGCAAATGACCCTTTTAAACCAAACGTACTATTTCTTTTCTCCTTTAAATGGTCAAACAGATTTATCTTTCTCAAATGTCATTGGATTTCATTTTAAATGTATATGCCAGATGGCACATCAATGATGATATTCAAATCAAACTTGTAAGGGAGCATTTCTCCCGTGGTGACATGTAGAGCGACAATGTGTGTATTGACGGAACAGGGAATACGAGTGACATAAAGTGAAAAAAAACAGATAAAATCAGCTGCACTAAAGGCTGATGCCAATCAATCATATCGCAATGCTCAATGAAGCTGTCACATAAAACCAGATGAACATCATGATTTAAAAACCAAACTGAACAAAATATTATTAACCTTTAACTAATGCCATAAAGCCTAACAGATGGCCCAGTAGACTCCATTAGGCTGTAATTAGCATGTAATTATGAATATATGTATATAAATATATAAACATATTACTGAACCATTTGATACGACCTCCACGGTTCTACATGCATATGTAAATGGCATCTTTTGGGGTTTTGCATTTAAATATTGCATATTGTATTTTTTCTTATTTCTTTAATTACTCTCTGAACTGGCTCTGTGCATGTTTAAATTTATGTCCACGTGCAATGTCCATCAGAGAATGATGAAAGTTCACAGGAAAGTGAAAATAAAGCTTAACGAAGTGGAATTTGTGCTCTGCATTTTACCAATCCAAATGCAAACACAGTGGTGAGAACTGAACAAACCAACATGAACACAACCCGAGGCAGTGGACAGAGTTATTATTTCGCCAGCTAACATGAAACCAGAAGCTCACAATACTGTATATAAACAGCTATCTATGTTTAAACAAAATTCATTTAAGCTTTCCTCGTTTAAACCTTGAACCTCAACGTGAATCTTGCTTCAGATAGTAAAAGTCAATAGAAAAGTCCAGTATTTATGTCAACATGCCTGACTTGATAAGTATTCAATCATGAACCATAAGACAAAATGTATTATTGCCCCCCTAATATGCACTATATTTACCCTAAAAAAAGAATCATGACATGTCAAAATTGTATCTAGACAACGACCCATAACCTGACATAGTGACCAACAATAAGTATTATGTAATCTGAACAAGTCAGTGATGATAATTAGGCCCAATCCAATTCTATTTTTGTACCCCTACCCCTTCCCACCAAGGGTTAAGGGGAAGGACTTCAAAACTTACCCCTAAGAATTGGGGCAGCACTTCAACACCTGCACACGTCATCATATGTCATCGCGATCTCTTGCTTCATATGAGATCAGACGATCGCGACTGCTGGAGTTATTCCAGTTGTGTTTTTTTTTTGGTGTTTGTCTTCAGGAAATCACTGAAGGCGTATATTATGTTATCATAACAATCTAATGTGGCAATAAGATCATAACTGTACTGTGTATTTCCACCGTGGCCATACTGATCTATGTAAACACACGAAAACAACATTAACATTATAGCAGACACTGTAAAAGCTCATTCCCAGCCACTAGACATTACTGACAGGGTATTCGAGTGTCATCGTGTGTCAGAATGTTGTGAGACCGCTGTACAGGAGTACTGATTATGTATTATAGATCGCAAAATTAAGCGTTTTTTTTGCGTTTTTTTTAAAGCATGACAGTAAAACACAAAAACGGTAATGAACATATTAAAACGTGTTTTTTTGTCATAAAAATTCGTAATAATAACAAAAATACTAATTTGTGGACCTCCTTACTTCCGGGTACAGCTATCCTGCCATTGTGGCAGGTGCATTCTGGGAAATATTCTTACCCCTCCGTTTTAAGTGTGGTCCTAAAAAATCTTCATTTGAAGGGGTGTATACCCCTTGCCCTTAGCCCTACGCCTTCAAGCTAAAGAGAATTGGGACACCACTACCCCTTGACGTGAATGCGCAAAACAAGAGGTAGGGGGAAGGGGAAGGGCTAAGGGGTAGAATTGGGATTGGGCCTTAGTCGCCATCAATAATTTTAAAACACTGAAAACATTTATTTCATTAAAATGTTTTTTTTTGTTGTTGTTAAAACTTCAGTATTGCGTGCAAGAGATTCAAGCTATTTTCGACTTTGACAATGAAATCCTTGTTTATATAAAAAAAAAAGAGTTAACATTGGATGTGGACTTTTAATATGATGCTTGTAGCCAACTGTAGTGTTTTATGAAAGTTATGAATTTAGATACCTGACTGTTATGGGGTAATATTCCTAATATAGAGAATGAAAGTAGGCATATTCAGACTCAGGGCTACTGTTCAGGCAAATGGTTTGCTCACCATTTCTGCCTTGCATTCAGTTTTCAATGAAAGCTGTGCTGCTGTGAGGTTGCGTCATTTGCCACTCACTGAAGTACAGAAAATTTACCTTTTATAAGGTATGTCACTTGGACAAGAAAGCAACAGCAAAAAACATGAAATAGACTGGAAAAAGAATGTAAGGGGACTTTTGTTTTATTACTTAGGCTCAATCCCAGTTCTACCCTTTAGCCCTTCCACTTATTTAGCCCTTATTACCTTATTGGGTATCCCAATTTTCTTTAGCTTGATGATATAGGGCTAAGGTGAACCACTGGAAAGCCCTTAATTAAAGGGGTGGTCCACTAACATATCATATTTTAAACTTTAGTTGATGTGTAATGTAGCTGTGTGAACATAAACAACATCGTTGAATGTAAGATGCTCAAAGTTCAATGTAAAAGTAAACATTGGCTATTACAGAGTTAGCTTAGCAAAGCCTACAGCGAATTTTGTAGACTACAAAAAAACCATCCTGGTTTATGATGTCATAAACCCTTCAGGTTACAAGAATACACCCTGCGCAGCAAAGGGGTGTGGTCAGTGTGTGCTGTATCTGCGGATATCAGCACATTATGTTGACATATGACCAATCAGAGCCTCTTGAGGGCGAGCTTTTGGAGGAACTAGGAAATATGACAGTCGTTTTCATGTTAGCTGAGTAGCTGTATATACTCAAAGTAAGATATATGAATATATAACATGAATTTTCACCAATGAAGCATGAGCACACATTGATTTGCACCCCATAAACACAATCAAGCTTTAAAAAAACACTCTGGATGACCCCTTTAAAGTTGTTTTCTTGTGTACATACATGAATATAGTCAATGTAAATACACAATACAGTTATGTGCTTATTTCCACATTATATTGTTATGATAACATGATATCATTGCCTTCTGAAATGTCCTGAAGAAAAATACAAAAAAATAACTGTAAGCCACACAACTAGAATAACTACAGCATGCGTCATTGTCAATCTTGTATGACTCAAGAGCTTGCGACAGCATAAGATGAAAAGCCTGCGGGTTTTGTAGTCTTATACCATTTCTTAGGGGTAAATGCCTTTCCCTTTCACACTCGAGGTTTCAAGAACCAAGGGGAAGGTCTAGGGCAGGGGTGTCCAAACTTTTTGCAAAGAGGGCCAAATTTGATAAAGTGAAGATGCCCGGGGGCCAATAGTTCCTTCTGACATTTTTTTCACCACAAAAGTTTCATGAAAATACACACTGTTATAAAACTATTTTCATTGTCACAATTACCTTTATTTTTCAAATGGCAATATAACCAAATATAAGCCACTCAGGCATGAACAACTCTAAACACTCAATTATGCCTTTCTTTCATATCTGGAGAGTCAGATAAAATTGAACAAACTGTATAGAATACCTTACATTTCTATGAGTTTGATATCTATCTTTGCCTCATGAACATTTTAAACAGGAGTTATAAGTAATGCAAAGTGGTCTGTTATCATTAAAGTAAAAAAAAAAGTGAATTTTGCTCTTGCCTTCTTAAAGGTCTTTCAGGAAGCCAAAGTTTGCATAACAACTACAGGAAGATTATATATGGCGGCAAAGCAATGCCAAAATTAATCGAGCGCAGCTGTGATGTTTAAACAGAAAGTGAATCGCGAGCAAATTACAGTCCTAAGCGCGAGATCTTCACGCGCGCGCTGAACTGATCCACCTCGAGGAAACGGGCCTCGCACGCACATCATCATCTGTGCGCACGATGTACGCTCTTATGGCGAGTGGATCGTGCCACTTCTCAGCCTTACATGGAGAAGGAGAAGGAGCAGTCGACCCTGTCGTCGCCGCCTCAACGTGTCGAATCTCGCGAGTGAGGTCATGCCTGCACCGCTCGCGCGTTCAGTTCTCTCCGCTCGCTCGCTGGCTCTTCTCTGCTTGCGCCAAACTGTTTCGATTTTTGTCTTGGGGCGGGCCTTGGTTTACTTGTTATCTCTAATGCTATTGGTTACTCTCCCTTGGTTTATTTATTCTAACAGAGCTAGCGAGCCATAAATAACACATTACGAGATGGAATCTGCGGGCCGTATGAAATCTGAGTGCGGGCCGTGATTGGCCCGCGGGCCGGACTTTGGACATGCCTGGTCTAGGGGTTAAAAAAAAAAGAATTGGGATTGGGCCTTAAACTCCCATGTGACTAATTGTGAACCATATTACAACTGTGAGAGCTGGATGCATAGAATCAAGTTCAGAAATCCAACAGCTGCACAGTGAAATGCATTATTACGTTCATGGGTGAATTTTCACTCGTACCTGTTTCATGTAGGCATAACACATGGTCTCAGCAACACGTTTTCCTTCATCATAACAAGCCCGGGGACCAATAGGATTCACGTGACCCCAGTAGTCTTCATTTTGGGGGTGCACCTCTGGGTCTAGATCAATGCAAAATCATAGAAATATACATGATAAATGATATGGAATAAAAAAAAACTAAATGAGAAATTTAAAACAGAACCGTTCGAACACTTTCAGACTCCTTGCAGTTACTGCTGTTATAAAGCAAGCACTTGAGTTAGAGATACACCAGAGAAAACTATACACTTGAGAAAACTATACACTCTAGGGCTGGGCGATTACTTGAAAAATAATCAAAATCAACATTCAGAACCTATAATTGATCTAATTTTTCTAGGTCTATTTTTTTCCCTACCATGTATGGAGTCACATGACCCCGCTCTGTTAAGGCTGATTTATACTTCTGCGTCAATCGTACGAATATAGTCCGGCACAGCCTTGCACTGTCGCATTTCAACGCACCTCTCAAAAATGTAACTACACGGTGCGACAACACGTAGCGCAAGCTCTGATTGGTGGGTTTGGTAGCATTGACATGCGCGGGCAGTGTGGAGAGCCGCGGGACAGCAGAGAGCTCATTGGAGTGAGTGTTTACAACCATTGAGTCTCGTGAAGGAACTTCAGATGGAAACTTTTGTGGTCACCTTATGATGAAAGTTGTTGCACGTCCACCAGTTCCCATCTCAGAATGAGCGAGTTTTAGCTACTTGTACATTAAGGTAGCATTCAGAAAAAACAAAACCCTGTGAAGAAACTTGATACAGAGGAACATTAAAAACCCACTGCCAGTTAGCGTTTTGGAAGTGTTATTACAAAGCAACACAAACAGCATGCACAAATATAAATGCACAGCCACGCACAAGGCAAGCATATATATGTATATCTATATATGTACATGATGATCAAGACAACAACAAGGTTTGTTTGAGCTTGGGTTGACCATGACTCGTTATCATATGTATATATTCTTATGATGTGATGTCTGGACTGTGGTTTTACCCGTGTTTTCATTCTCCTGGCTTGTGCACGTGCTAGATACATTTCTGTGTAATTCAAAAGCATTGAATTGAGTGTCTAGCTCCACCTTTTGGTACACTATTGTTCTGCTAGATACTCTTTCCAAAGGGTATCCAAATAGTGGTATGGTACGATTCGCTTTTTGGTACCTTTTGATAGTGGAAACGGACACAAAAGCATACCAAAACGTACTGTACTGTACCACTCATTAGATTTTTACTAAACCAAATGTCCAAATTTTGAAGTAAAAGTATCCAAAGTACTATGATTTATATGGCTATAACATTATAACTGTTTCATAAAACTCTTGGAGGAATGAAAATGTTCACCGGAAGCTCCCTCCCCAACATGCAGCTATACTGTATATTTTTATAGTCCAAAGTTTCAAAGTGCTTTTTTCCCTTTTACTTTTATTTCTTGCAGTGCATTTTAAAGATTACTACTGTCAAAATCACTTAGACCATGTCAAACTAACGCATGAAGTGATTGCTTTGAAACGGTCCATTAGATATGATGGCTGTACAGAGCTGTGCTATTTCTAAGGGAACTTCAACACTGGGGAGCTTTCAGTCTATGTATGTGGCTGAATATACGATACAACAAAATTAGAGTAGTATACAATTGTGGTTATGTGAATTCCTGATGGCTCATATAAGATACTATGCTCTTGTAGAATAGCTGCACCACTTAAGCTGGATTTATACTTTCGCCTGGCTTCGCATCGCTCGCCATTCGCGGTTGTGATATTCTTTAACGACAGGGGTTTCAAAAGAAACTGACCATAAAGTCAGACAGATAAACAGAGAAGTAGAAAGTTTCAGGAACTACATCATATCACTATATCGATCAAGATTTTTTAAACTAATTGTTTTTATTGTTTTAATAAATTGTTTTAATGATTACAAAGACTTTTATAACCATTTAAGATTTTTTTTAATCAAACTTTGATGCATCACTTGCTTTTGTTCATTTCTCTGACAGTTTTACCTATTAAAGTGTATTTAAATATTAATGACAACAGAACATGGGTTCATTATGGGTTTTTTATTATTACAAGAATAAAAGCAAAAAAGTACACTTACTAAATAATACAGATGGGTTTTAAGTTATTTAGCCCGCTCCACAATTCACACAATACTGGCTAGTTTCTGTCCTCCACTTATGCTAAAAAGGCAATAATAATCCAACATTCTCCAATAATCCATTATCACCAAAAAAGCCTAGAAAAACAGGGCATCATTTTGTAAACCGATTGGTTCAAATATCGCTTTCTAGTAATCAAAGACATCATTAGTTCTTCAATTATAGTTTTGTAGCTATTAAATTGTTTTAAATTCAATTGTAATATATACATCAGTGTTAAACCTATGAATGGTGGAAAAACATATTCTGTAATTGTGTACATGGGTCTCTATTGGCCTCTTTGGCTTTAATAAACTCATCCCTCAGGTTTATCCAAACCTTTGAACAAAAACTTTCCTCCTTTCCCACTGCTGTTGCAATTTATAGCCAAGAATTATTGATCATCTGGTTATCTCTACGATCACGGATCATAAAGGTGTCTGTATAGTCTTACGTGTTACAGACAAAATCTCTTCAAAGTGATTCATATACAACTCAAATCAGACGTGGCGCCGCGTGCACTGTTCGCTCGAGTCTCAAAAAATACCATGCACTCCGCCAGCCGAAATCATGTCGCGCGCACCCAAAGCGAACATCCGGAAACTCCGCGAAGACGTCATATTTGCCGAGCACACTCAAGCGAACTAGGGGATATAACTAGGCTAGTATAAACTAGGCTTTAGAGGGGGTTTTGGTGTGGGGTGACATTAGCGACAAAAAAATGAGAGGTTGCTGACTGCAAAAAGAATTCCATTCAACATTAGAGACACAAACGTGCCCTTAAGCCTGTTTCACACCACAAGCGCAAGCAGTGCATGAGCAGCGCGTTTTTTTCGGCGTCCATGTTAACAGATTAGAGCTTTCAAACCGCAAGCAGAAGTAGCGCGTCAGCGTCGCTGAAGCAGCAGTGCCGCGATCGTTTCGGCGATGGGTCTATTTTTGACGTGCTGCTCAAGCTCAATTAAAGTGACAGTGCATTGATAATGGCTTAAACACATTGAATGACAGTAAAAAGTAGCAATTTTACCCAATAAATGTATCAATAATATCAACTGATTTATATATGGTCAATCAAATGAACTTAAACCATCAAAAACGGCAAAAAATTATTTATTTAGGCCCGAACTACAAAACTAAATGTAAAACAACATTAGCATCAGTTTTGAGGGCGAGGGGAGAGAGGAAATATAAGTGGCCGATTTAAGACTGCTATTTACGGGAGTTGTAGTCCATAACGAAGTGTGTTGTGGGTAGTGTAGTTCGACACCCATGCTTGGATGATGTGAGCTGGGCCATCTGTGCAGTTGAAGCAGAGGAACGATTTATTGGGCTTTGTTTTATGTTCACTCAAGTTCTTCCAACCGGGAGCTGTATGCACTGAACCTGACAACACGAAAAGAAGTAAAAGAAGCGCATGCAGTGATTACTTCTGTCCGTCTCATCCTTTGCACGAGCATGAATTAACCAGCCGCTGGACATCACTGAAGCGAAGAAAGTAACACTAGTTTGATCATTTATAAATATCATTATAACTATATTGTATAAATATTATTATAACTATACGTCTACAACATCCTGACAACCAAAAACAAAATGAAGTGGTGTCACAGGCGATTGTCTTCTGAGTGCTTCAGACATGAATGACATTCCTCAGAGCGTGAGAAGCAGACAGTACTGTATAATCTATATAATTTCTGAAATAAAGACTTGCAGGTTAAGGAAACAGTATTGGACGAAGTTGCCGCAGGCCTTGGTGCAGATGAAAAGTTAAAAAAAGTGTATTTATATATAGAGATAGAGATATAACTAGATAGAATAGACAGATGATCTGTGTTGCTGCTGCCGACGAGCTGTGCGCTGCAGACGCAGTCGGTGTGAAAGGCAAACACCTGCGTGCTGCTTCTGCTTTACCAACGCGCTGCTCACGCGTTGCTCATGCCCTGCTTGCGCTTGCAGTGTGAAACAGGCGTTACACAGAATAGCAGGTTAAGAATAAGCAACGGCAAAATGGATTAGTTTTAAATATGAAGAAAATGTCCCAGAAAGAGTATGAAAAAAATCTTGCTTGTATGTGCAAAACATTTTTTGATTACCATGGGCAATAGAAAGCTAGATTTAAAGGACAAATGTATGCCAAAGCTTGAGGTTTGGCGAAGCTCCATGTGTGTGCTGTGCAGGTTTAGCTCCACCTCAAGAATGGATCGCAATGTTTGTCAACACGTGTGTTTTAGTTTGTGCATTAAGCGACATTTTTGATGTCTTTTAAAGAGTTTTAAATCTGATAAGTACTCGTTAGCGCAGTTCTACAAAAGACAACTATCTTCTTCAACGAGGGGCTTGATGTTATGGTGGCTGTGTTTCTAGGTAGTCAATCAAAAATGGGCTACATGCACACAGATGTTTAATTTCAGCAGCCAGCCAGCCTAAAGGCTTCCAGTTAATTGTCATCCTATACAAAATTGAAGTGTTTAGGATCTGATTACTTTAAAAGAAGCAGTGATCTTCACTGCCTGGATGAGATAAGATATAAAGTGTGCATCAGACCGAACAAGAAGCAAAGCATTAAATATATTTTTCACGTCTTTAAAATATGGAATTAATTTTACCCTGGTATTTTAAATGGAATTTCTGCACTAGCCTGCCAATAATAATAGCACCTGCGTTTAAATGGTCTTATAGTACGTCTCTTTTTACACTTAAACAATCAAATGGATGCTTACAGTGAGTCTATTTAACTGATAATATTTTAATTACATTACAGCATCAAGGCTGTAAAGGGAACCTTGGAAATTAAAAATAGTCATATAGAGCTTTCACCAGAAGTTCGTCATCGGCTGAAAAACACTAGCTGTGCACATAGCACATTGTGATGTACTTGTTTCCTTGAAATCCTCCAGAATTTAATCAATAAGATGGCGACTCTGAAAATGCCTAATTGCTTGCACTTTTGTGTGTCTTATGCATCAGGCATACATCCAGTAGTCCATGGGCATAATGTCTGAGCTATGATGACCAGGAGCCAAGATAATCAAGATGCATTATTAAGAGGCAACTCACTGTAAAACCCTCTTGAAAACGATATATTTGAATTCAAAGGGACCAAACTGGACACAAATATAATGTAAATTACAAAAAATAACTATATTACCATCCAGTCTAACTTCTAATACTGGTAAGTTTATTATAAACACATGCTGCAATTAAGTAATCTGCTGCCTTAAATAGTCAAGTCAAGTTGATTTTGATTAGCTGTCAGTTTAATCAACCATTCTGACAGTATTTAGTTCAGTTTGTGTGGATTTACCTATTCTAGAACAATTGTTGAACAATTTAATTGGTGCGCAAATCCCACAGTTGAACAGCTAGACAGAGCTGGCTTACACTGGAATTAGAGTAGTGTAAACAAGGATCAATGAGGAGATTTTTCAAATGAATTCCGAAACATGATGGGCAAAGATCACATCCATAATCAGGGTAAATAATATCTGGGCTCCGTCTAAAGCTTTGGCAGTGATAACACAGTGATAACAGTGCTGTGAGCCATAATCAAGATGGGTAATGAACACTTCTGTACAGTATATCTAAAACAAAAAACAAACAAATAAAAAAATAAAAATAAATAAAAACAAGTGCTGCAGGGCGCCACGGTGGCGTCGTGAGTAGCACGTTCGCCTCACAGCAAGAAGGTCGCTGGTTCGAGCCCCGGCTGGGTCAGTTGGCATTTCTGTGTGGAGTTTGCATGTTCTCCCCGTGGTTGCTTGGGTTTCCTCTGGGTGCTCTGGTTTCCCCCACAAGTCCAAAGACATGTGGTATAGGTGAATAGTATATGAGTGTGAATGTGTGTGTACAGTATGGATGTTTCCCAGAGATGGGTTGCGGCTGGAAGGGCATCCGCTGCGTAAAAAATATGCTGGATAAGTTGGCGGTTGATTCCGCTGTGGCGACCCTGGATTAATAAAGGGACTAAGCCGACAAGAAAATGAATGAACAAGTGCTGCAAACATTGAAAATAAACCTGTCAGAATTGATATAATGCAAAAAAAAAATGTGTTCAACGCAAACTGAAGGGTAATAACTTGGTCTTAAATATACACAGATATTGCTACTTTAAGTTATTAATGCAGCTGTAAGATGAAATAAATACAGTATTTTTTGAAAAGTACATTCAAGTAACATAAATACATTAATAACACTAATAGCACAAGTTTGGCAGAGGGCTTACATATGGGTTGACGCATGTTCTCGCATACATTTATGCTCGCAAATAGACTGCTCTTCACTATAAAAGCTTTTTTATTAAACGCAATTCATTGTTCTTGGCTTATTAAGAATATAGACACTCGAGAATGGGACAAAACCTAGAATCAGAGCAGAATTGATTTTATGCTAATTCAAATGAGGCGTCCTTTGAAGCTTAGATTGAGTCAGGAGAACTGCGTTACAACTGAATCACATCCTTCAATATTTGACATTTGTATTGAACTGAGTTGATTAATCATTGAACGGTCTAACAAAAAAAATCTACCTTTCTGTGGAACTGCTTAATGCGACTGTAAAGCATCTCTGTATCTGCATAATCAGTATTGTAAAAAGTGGTATAGAAATAAAGGCGACTTGGTTTTAAAGCAATCATGATGAAGAATAGTAAATCTTATCCTATCTGAAGGCAATCAGTGGCCAATAAGATCACTTTATCGTTACAAAAGTGTCGTCTCTTGTGTGTATAATAAATGATATTCACAATGCATAATACCTACAAATAAAATGCCTGAAAAACAAACAAATCAACCGCTAAATATTAACTAATGAACGGTATGTTTATATTTCTCTGTGGAATAACTGAGATCTGTGTTTACTCACTAATCCCAAATGAGCTGATTATACAACCATCAAAAATGCAGGTGATCGATTGCATCTCTATCTCAGTAAGTAAGAAATAAATCTCAAAGGATGTGAGAAAAGGTGTGGAAGAAACAGGTCATGTTGGGTCTTCTGATTCAAACAGGCTTGCCATTTCATGGCCATAAAAGTTCACTTCCTTTCGGGACAAATTATTTCTCTTGTGGTCCTAAAAGCAGCTTCTACATCCCTGTGTCCACAATTCTGATTGTGATAGAAACGCCGGAGAGTTTGCCAATGAGTCTCATGCACTCTAAAGCAAACCTTACCTTTCTTTTCTAGCCTTTGATTTCAATTCGGAGTGGTACAGCCATATAACTATAATGCTAAGACGACCTGGATAGAAGTATCTGATGAAACCAACAAAGGCTCATTGGAAATACATGCTTTAGCCTACATTTATGTGAAAACACACGCACACACACACAAAAACAAAAAAACAAAACAAAAAAAAGTGGTAGCATTAATTAAATAGTAGAGGGAGCGGGGCTTTCAGACACCATTGACGGATGACAAAATAACCGTATGTAGTTCATTAACTAGACAGTTCAGTACACGGTGCCCTTTAGAACACAACTAAGCATGTTGGAGACATTGGTAAACAAGACACGAATGGAGACATTGGTAAACATACCTCCATACACTTCTGACGTGGAGGCAAGGAGCAGGCGAGCTCCAACTCGCTTGGCCAATCCTGTGGACAGAGAAAGATGAGCAAATCACTTGTTAAATTGTATCTGACCAGATACAGACTGAGTCATCGATCAATATGACTCCTATTGGGTGAGTCACAAACAACCAAACAGACATCAATCAGAAAAAGGCTGCAGCGTAAAAAGCAAAGACATCCATATCAGTGTATCAGCTGAGAAAAAAAAGAAAAAGTGCAACAATGCACTGCTTTCACAGCTTAATGCTCGAATTGAGGTGTTAGATTCTCATTATTATGATTGATTGAGTGCTTTGACTAGTTGAAAAAAAAAAGTATTCAGATAAGCTTTCTGTTAAAATAGGACATGCACAAGATGTACAATATAATCCATTAACTGCGTGCTATTGTCCTGAAATTCCATATAAGTTTCCCTGAAAGTTTGCTAAAAAATAAATAAATGACTACATTTTGTACAGGAATAACAGCGCAATCAGTGCATTAGGCATATATTAGGTACAGTACATTTTTTTTTTTGTAAAATAAACAACAAAGATAAAAAAAAAAGATAAAGGTAAAAGTACAAATAGAATTACATTAAACTAAACTAAATTAAATTAACTGCAGAATGAGATTGCTGTACCAGGTGAGCTTAAGAAGTAAAAAAAAAAAAAGTGTTAAACAGTTTACTAGGTGGTGTAACAAGACTCTTACTTCACGAGACGAGACGAGACGAGACTGGGTTCACAAAGACGAGACGAGATTTGAACACTATTTTTAATAAATCTTCAATGATGAAATGCATGAATGAAAAATAATTTAATGAAAAAAAAAGCTTTTTTAAATCAACTTGTGATGAAAGTTACTTCTATTTTAACAAATTCTATGCTGTAAACTACACGCAAACACAGCTAAATATTTGCTGATATATGATTAGAAAACCGATTTTTATTCAACTAAAATTATTATTATTTTTTTTTTAATCACAAAATGCAAAACAATTTAGGTCCTTCTTTAAATCAACTTGTAATGAATGTTATTTTAAATCTAATTTAATGAATTGTGCCATAAAGGACATGCAAACACTGCAAAACATTTAGCTATAAGCTCAACTGGCTTCACCCCTGTACAGTTTCACATAAGAATCAAACTCTTTTTCCACAAATTGGACTTCTTTGCTTTTTTTTTTTTTTTTTTTTAATATATGTAATCAGGTCATTTTTTGGGTTTTAATTTTTCAGCAGTTTCCCTTTCATTCAGTGACAGCTTCCATTTTTTTTCCATACAGCATTAACGTATGTTCGGTGTTGATGATGATGATGACGATGGGTGTGTGCGTGTCTCCAAGAGTTCAGTGTGTGTTCGCACTTGGAGGAGACGTGTATGTGTCTGTGGTTCTTTACTGACTCGATGGCTGCAGAGAATAGCTGTGTGTGTGTGTCAGGGTCAATACACATTTTTATTTCTAAAATTCCAGGATTTTTCCATGATTTTTCAAAGACTTTGAAGTAAATTTTCATGGCCTAATGTTATTATGCAATGTCTACATATGCGGGGTAAAAGAAAAACAATGCATGTTCAACTATATTACCACAACTATATTAAAACACGCAACAATCTTTTTAGGTTTAATTTATATTTATATCTATGTAAAATTGATTTAGATAATGCTTACACCGCACTAATAATGTGAGAGTATGAGATTGGTCAGGGACAAAAAAGTAGTAAATATTACTGTAGTACTACTCTACTACAGTATGTAGTTACTATTACTAAGTACTTGTAGTACACAAGTAGTAAATATTACCAATATTCAAGTATACAGATTTGTTTTCCACGACTTTTCCAAAACTTTTCCAGGGCTGGAAATGCCATGTCAAAATTCTATGACTTTTTCAGATTTTCCATGACTGTATGAACCCTGGTGTGTGTATATATGGCTTATCCTGTCACAAAATACAACTAGAAGTCCTACAAAACGATAATAGTTTGATTTACATGTCTGTACTGCACTTCAATGATACGACTGAAATAGTAATACTCCACGAGTCTTGAAGTCTTGATTTGTGCTTTCGACTATTATGGCTTTAAGCATATCTAAATTGCTATTCCATCGCATGTTATGAGCTGTGGTTAAGTTGTGTGGCTGCAGTTGTAGCATCCAACATTTGAACTCTGGTAAAGAAAAAAACGGTTACGTCACACTAACCCGAGGCCAGCCTGCGTTGCCAGGTGTGTACAAATCACTTTATGTGCTGTTCAAATGCAATCCGACATCCAATCTTCAGTGCTAAATTCACCCTCACGCTTCATAATAACATCACAACTCACGAGACAACTTTTCACCTTAACGAGAAACCTCGTCGCGATTTAGTCTCGCGAGATCTCATAACCCAAGATCTCGTCACATCCCTACAGTTTATCGTTTTGTAAAAAAAAACATAAGGAGGAGATAATGTCAACAATACTACAAATGTAGTTGCTCACAAACCGTACACTAAGGTAAATAATAACATACCATTGTGAAACAGACAAAAGTATTTATTAATCAATAATCTGTTCCCATAATTATTCAGTATTAAAAGGAACTCAATCTGCAGCTGAAAACAGCAGTCAGTATGTACCATAAGCACTTTTTATAGTTCATTTCTGAGTACACTTCAGTAGTTCGCTCCAACTTGGAAGCCAAACGCAAAATCAATATATTTAACTAAACACACAAGAATTTTGTGAATGACAGGCGCAGCAATTCTGTGGAACAGATTCCATATGGGCTTAATAATAACCCGAAAAAGCAATTAAATGTAATTGCAGGCATGAGATAGAACATAAATAATTTCATGTCGACAGAGAAATGAAGAAGATTCTGCAGACAACGGACATTGGATTGAAGAGTGTGAAGAAAGTGCACAGTGAAAACGGTCTAACCTTTTCAAAAATGACAGGTAAAAATATCAAACTGAACTAAACTTCTTTTCACATCTGGTGTAATTTTCTGGAGTACTGGATAGCCTTGTTGGTTTGTGTGTCAGCTTAAACATTGCTCATAATCAGTTAAAATGTTTAGCTGATCTCTTCAAACATAATGTAATTAAAGATTGTTAACACCGCATCTTGCATGGTCATCAGTGACGTATGCTGAGGTATGATTTTAAACCCGATTAATTCAATTACACAATTAGGCACAGTAATTTGAAGAGCATGTGACAAAAAGCTAAACTGTTAAAACAAAGAACATACAACATACTAAACTGAATTTTCTTTATTTACTTTTAGGAACAAGATAACAGGGAGCTCAATTTTTGTGTGATATCCAAGATAATGAAAGTGTTTTCCTGATCTTTCCACAGTTTTGCAACCAAAGCATATCAAAAGGTGGACGTGAATAGTAACCAGTTTGTGACAGCATCAAGTGGAATTACTAATAGATTTGAATAAAATCTATTTATCAGGGATGCATGATGTTGGATTTTTGTCCATAAAAATGTTGTGATATTTTAAACATCTTTTTGCCCAATAGTTGACACCTGATACGCAAAATCAGCTTAAATAGATTAATACTATTTAAAGACTTATTTTTTATTTTATTTTCAGAAATAATTTAATCTTTTTAATCATTGTTACAGGACATCGCTAGTCTCTCACTCATAAACAATGATAGAGACTGTAATGGACCAAGATCACAGCAGAGAACTGATTTTACTGGGTTTCTTAGCTATAACTTGGTCATCAAGAATTTTACATCAGATTTCAATCAGGTTAGGATCAGGACTCCGGGCTGCCATTTCATGAAATCTCCTAATATCAATGTTTTCAGTTAAAGGACCTGTTTCCACCATTTTGCAGCATGCAAAGCTAGCCATTCTGCATGGAAATAACTGGCTGATTGAGTGATGAACACTGGGAAGAAACAACATGTTGACAATGGAACATCTAATCAATATTTGCATCGGCTCTCTCATGTAACTGTAAAAGAGCTCAAACTCACACTGCAGAAAACATCATCAAACCATGACACGTCAACATGATCTTGATTTTTTGTCGATTAACATTTTGTGATTTTTGAACATGTTTTTGCCCAATAGTTGACACCTGATTTGCAGTATCAGAATAAATAGATTAATACTTTTTACAAAGACTTGATTTTTTATTTTATTTTCAGAAATAATGTAATCTTTATAATTAATATTACAGGACATTGCTAGTCTATTACTCTGAACTATGATAGAGACTGTAACGGACCAAGACCACAGCAGAGAAATGATTTTACCAGGTTTCTTAGCCATAACTTGGTCATCAAGGATATTACATCAGATTTCAATCAGGTTAGGATCAGGACTCTGGGCTGCCATTTCATGAAATTTCCTAATATCAATGTTTTTAGTTAAAGGAACTGTTTCCACCATTTTGCAGTGTGCAAAGCTAGCCATCCTGCATGGAAATTACTGGCTGATTGAGTGATGAACACTGGGAAGAAACAACATGTTGACAATGGAACATATAATCAATAGCATCCGCTCTCTCTTGCAACTGTACAAGAGCTCAAACTCACACTGCAGAAAACATCAAAGCATGACACTTCATCTGCACTCTTCACTGACTTCTTTACACTCAATTTGGGTTTTGAATTTGAAGGTAAGTAAATAAAGACAGAATGTACATTCTTGGGTGATACTTACCTAGCATGTTGAGAGTACCAATAGTATTCGTTTTTAGAGTCTTGATTGGATTGTACATGTAGTTGGGTGGCGATGCAGGCGAGGCCAAATGATATATCTGGTCAACTGAGAAAAGAGGAGAACAAAATGAGTCAAAGTGAGAAATGAACTGTTTACTGGGCTCTTTCCACATCCCTCTTGTCCGAGAACAGATTGGGCTGTAAAAAACAAACACACACTTTCAGTTAAACCAACGTAAACATCAACCAACTGATCATAGATTACAGATACTGAATTTTCCATGAAGCTAATCCAAAGCACCAGCCTAAATACATGACAACCATCTGCCTATTCATATGCCCAACCAAATGAGCTGTCTTCCTAATGCAAATTATTGTTCTGAGGGGGTGTTATGGCGAAAGACAGTCAAGTCTATGAATATATAATTAGAAACTAATGCTAGCAAATTGCGTTCTTCCAAACAAACTGAAGCAATGCAAATAATATTTAAGATTTTTGTATCTCGCACTGCTTAAAAACAAATCCTTTGGTAAACACACAAATATATGCTAGAAAGAGAATGTTCAACAATATCAAAATTCTCATCATCTTTTTCCTCAATGCTCTAATCTTGTACATGCAGGCCAACATGCAGAAAGATGAGTCTCGGTAAAAAAAAAAAGGAGAATTTCAAACACACACACAAAGCAAAGGAAAGTCAATATAATGGATGCGGAACAAACAGAATAAACTGCCAAGTTCTCATTCATGCTGCACAACCTAGATGCATTGATATGAAGAGATCAATTAAACAGAGCCGAGGAAGGAGATGAGTCAAATGAGTAGCCGACTGAGGCTGAAGAGGAATGAAAAATCAAAAAGCTGAGACATGCTGGTGCTATGATTTAGTTGGCAAGAAAGAACAAAAATCTTTTAAGGTCCACCCCAGGAGTCTTCAAACTTTTTCAGGCTAAAGTCTCACTGGTAAATAAGCGTATGAACCAAATAAGGCCACATGTATAATATGCTGTTGATGTTCATTTGGAATCAAACAATAGACTGATTAATTAGCTGTCTGCGGCTTTTGAGTTGCCATATATTGATCGATCTCGGGTTGGATTGATAAAACACTAAGAAGAAAATAGTATTTTATACTTGGTGTTTAGTCATTCCAACCCCAGAACGACAGAAATGAGGCAACTCAAAAGCCACAGACAAATAATCAAGTTCAGGTAAAGGGGGTCGAGCGTTCTCATTTATGGCTCCTAAACTCTGGAATAGCCTTCCCGATAATGTCCGAGGCTCAGACACACCCTCGCAGTTCAAAACTAGATTAAAGACCTATCTTTTTAGTAAAGCATACACTCAATACATCAATGAATGTGCTCAACGCATCTTGTTTATATACACTATGAACAGCAGCTACGCTAATTATTCTCTTTGTTCTCTATTTCCACCTGGGGATACTCATCCCGAGGCCCCCAGAGACTATGCAGCGCCACAGATGCGATCCAAGACCTGCGACGAGACGATTCCAAGGTTCCATAATCCTGGACCACGCTGCATCCTGAGCAGCTGCTTGGTGTTTGGCGTAGTAGCAAGCATGAGACTGATTCCTGTGACCCTCCAAGGACAGACGAGCCTCTAATTCTCCAGCCTCCGGCGCCTAGACTGCAGCTAGAGCTGCGCACCGATGGATTACTCTTCTGTGTTTGGACTCTAAGTAGTGAATATTAAACAACACTGAACTGAACTGAACTCCAACACTAATAACTGGACTGACACTTTCAATTTACTATAACCTTCTATGTGAAGCTGCTTTGACACAATCTACATTGTAAAAGCGCTATACAAAAAAAAGGTGAATTGAACTGAATAATCAATCAAAACTTCTATTCCTACAGAAGAAATAAGAATCAGCATCATAAATAAAACAGCTAAATCAACAAAAAGTGCCTGAGGACAAGGACATCATTTTATTTGGAGGCTTAAGTGCCTCAAGCGAAACATTTGAAGCTCTTGCACAGCTCCAGCAGCAAACAGCAACAAAGTTTTTATCCTCAGAAGAACTGAATTTGAAAAAGCTGTTCATCCTGACTCATGGAAGCAGCCAGGCATGCTCTCAGAAGGCTGAGACTAGATCCAAAATGACTACTGACAGACTTTTTACTAACTGACCTTTATGTCACAGTAATTTGACTGGATTTATAATACTAAATCCAGTGTGACATCTATTTAGCATTTCAGTGTCCCACAAGCACCTTGGAAACGTATTTAGTGTTGCTATTAGAGATTGCTATTAAAATCTCAGCCCGAATGTCATATCTAAATCTAAAAGATCACAATACAGACATTCATTTTCATAGTTACTAGTTTTAATGTCAAATGTGTTGTGTTACTTAGGATAAATGTCAACATCTTAAGAAAAGTTTCCAATTTGTTCATCTTAAAAACTACACTATAACGTATGTTTAGTTTGTTAAGCTGTTGACCATGTTGCTGCTGGGCAGAAACCCCACATTAACTGTACATTTAAACTTCTTTTCGTATTATTCAATGCTATTGGTAAGTCTTATATGGGGGTATGGGGGTCAGTTTATTCGTGACAATTTGCATTTGCATAATGTTATTAGTACAATTATTTTTAGCAGTAGTAATTTATTATATGCATATTTATATTTGTTTTAATAAAAGCAAGTTTAGATTTGTCCACCTGTTGGGTTTTGGAAGTGTATGCATCACTATATGGGTCATAAGAATAGGAAATGAGTTTGGATATAACTAGATATATACATTTGGATATAACTAGATATATACATATTTTGACCACATTTTGTTATTATTGTTCATTTATTTGATTGCAGGAAATTAGAACTGAATTTAGAAATAGTTTTGAAACAAATCTTTGGACTTAAACGAAATATAAGATATAGGCTAATGAATGTCTTCAGTGGAATGCATACAACACCATTGCCTTATCCACAAAAGTAAAGAAGCAAAGAGTAAAAGTAAAGTAAAGAGAAAGTAAAGAGGTCGAATGGAGGAGGCTCATTCTTCATCCTCTCTCTGCAGATGGTCTGTTTAACTGATTTCTCGCTAGTGAAGAGCTCAGTTTTTCCACTTAGAAAGTTCGCCATGTAAATAGCGACGCAACTGACTCTTATAGGGAATGGAAGACGAGACTCTGATTGGTTTAATGCATGTTATACTCAAAACAAACCAATAACTCATTAAGAGAATAACCACAACCCTGTTAGACTATGTGCCCGGGCACAGAGCGAAATTTTCCATCCTTAAAAATAGCAAAGATTGATTTGCACATGCCCTTTAGATTTTGCGCCTATTAGTTAAAATGGAGCCCTTATTGTCTGTTTGTTGATTTTTACAAAAAAAATAAAATAAATAAATAAACCTTGAAAAGTACTTGAAAATGTTTATGATTAAATCTTTCCTGTGGATCCTTAGCTTGTCTGTACAAGACACCAGGAAACAAATTCCCAGACTTTTGCAGACTAAGAATCTGTGTTATGACTTATAATGAAAAACAGGCTGCTGTTGTGTCCCTCCAGAATTTAGCAATTCTGTAACGGCTGAATTCAATGAAAAATGTTGCAAAATTTAGAGAAGCATGTGATTTATTTTAATTGTCACAGATATCCTTTAGCCAGCAAGGGCACGGTTCAGATTTCTTCCGTGCCATCTGTTTTGTTTTATATTAAATAAAATCAAATTCACATATAGACAGTGCTTATCTGGTGTGCATACCTCAAGTTGTCATTGAAACAGCACAGCAGTGTGTGACTTGCTTTAGATGTGTCATTAATCGCAATGCACTTTCAGCCAAAGCCTATTTGACCAAGTCTACGCTAAATTCGTCAATTTGAGCCAATTTTTAAAATGACATTGTTGAAGAGATATTAATACTGTTAGCTTTGATCATTTAGAGTCATTTGTGTATAAATTCATATGATGTAGTAGGCTTTAAATTGTTAATAGTTAGACACGTTTACCTTTTGTTTATATAAAGTGTTCCCTTTATATAAATTACTGAGACCAGCGGTTCTTGAGGTCAAAAAAGTATTGAAGTATGATTTTGTTTATATACACCGGGAAAAATAAGTATTGAACATGTGATCCTTTTTTTCCTGGGAATATTATTTCTGAAGGAGCTGTTAACATGGAATAGAACCAGATTTTGGCAAAAACCCAAACAATACAAACATAAAAATAAAACCAAAAATATCTGAAAAATTAGTTGTAATTACGGAAGCGTAGAGCTGCCACCCAGGTAAAAAAAAGATCTGAGCTTTATCACGTTTGTACAATATACTTTTCACGTTCTTACAATATAATATCACATTTGTACAAAATACTTTTCACGTTCTTACAATATAATATCACGTTTGTACATAAAAATATAACTTAATTAATTCTGTAAAACGAGACATTTTCTCACGCTTTGATCGCACCAGGTAAATGTAGTCTAAACAAAGTTTTCACGTAATATCGTGATAATTATATTGTACAAACATGATATCATATAGTACGAATGTGATAATTATATTGTACAAACGTGATATTATATTGTAAGAATGTGAAAAGTATGTTGTACAAACGTGATATTATACTGTACGAACGTGATAGTATATTGTACAAATGTGATATTATATTGTACGAACGTGATAGTATATTGTACAAACGTGATAGTATATTGTACAAATGTGATATTATATTGTACGAACGTGATAGTATATTGTAAGAACGTAAAAAGTATGTTGTACAAACGTGATAAAGCTCAGATTTTTTTTAACCTGGGTGGCAGCTTTACGCTTTCGTATGTAATAATGAAATGTCATAAATAGTAAGTATTGAACTGCTGAAATGTATAGAATACTTTATCTAAGAAGCTTTTTTGGTGTTGGCAGCTTAAAGACGTCTCTCAAATGGAGAATGAAGTGACATTAATTGCTCAGGTCTGAGATTTTCCACAGACTTAAAATCTTGATGGTTCTGTGGGTCTCGTTTATCAAATCTGATCTTTATTTGCTATTTTATATTGGATTCAAGTCAGAAGGTTTCCTTTGCTGTGTTTTAGATCATTGTCTTGCTGAAATGTCCACCTTGGATTCATCGTCATCATCGTGATAATGAACTGAAGCAGTTAATATTAATTTACAATGATAAAGGGCAGAGGGTTGCTGAATAACTACTGAGAGATTTCAGCTGCTGTCTGGGCTTTCACTGCCTTTCTACACCTCCCCTTTCTTCATGTGTTCAATATTTTTCCCCGCATCATTTCATTCTATTACAAATAACTTCATTTGCAGACTAATCTGATTTGTTTTCTTTGCATATGTGGATTTCTTTGGTTGCTATCAACATCTGGTTAAAAATTTCGGTAACACTTTATTTTGATGGTCCATTTGAGTATTAAAACACTGTCTACTTAATATCTGTTGATACAGACATTCAACAGACATTTAACTAACTATACAGTAAGATACATTGCAAGTACATGTTAACTTACACTAAACCTAACCCTAACCTCAACCCTAACCCCAACCTAGCAGTCTACTTATAATCTAATGAGAATTAGTTGCAATGTAACCTAAATTCAACAAACGGACTATCAAAATAAAGTGTGACCAAAATTTCAAGTCAACGGCACCTTTAGAAATATGTTTTCTGAGAAAAATAGTGACATGTTCAATACTTATTTTACCTGCTGTATTAACTGCAGAGCAACACAAGAAATGCAGCGCAAACGCCGGCAGATATTATGCCGTTCCTCCATGCTGTTGAGTTGACAGCTAAAAATTGTGATGATCTGCTCTAATGCTGTAAATCTGGACACACACTGAATAATGCTTCTGTTTACACACTGTTTCCAGCAAGTGACATCATAGACTTGTAATGATATTTTGGCGTGCGCAGGTTTCAATATGAATTCAAGATTGCTTTTGAGTAACTATTGTACATTTAATGAAAAAGTAATCAGGCAATTTTGACTGTAATTTAACGGGCCTCTTCTGTGAATGTGGCTAATCTCACAGTTGAGTGTGTCATCCGTACTCATCAGGGGTTGAAGCCAGCAGCTGAGATTTTCCATTAAAAACATAGCAGGAATTGTATTTGACAAGCCATCCTGTCACCTCTCCTGGAAGGTGAGATGCTACCTGACAAAGAGGCGCAAACAGATAGCCTACTAGCTGCTTTTACACTGTCAGGTCAGGGCCAGAATACTCAGACCTCCATCAGCAAAGGCAAAATCATACAGTTTCCAATGTCAGCCTGTAGCCTCAAAAAACAACTCTGGAACCAACCATTAAAGGAATGGTTCACCCAAAAATGAAAATTACCCCATAATTTACTCACCCTCAAGCCATGCTCAGTGTATAAGTCTTTCTGTCAGAAGAACATAGTTACGGTTTTAAATTTTACCCTGGCTGTTGGATAAGACTTTTATTTTGGCGCATAAATCCAAGAAAGTCTAGGTCTACATTAAAATAGCATCATTTTTGTGACACTGTACAACAATAACTAATATTTTTACATCACTGAGAGGGGTAGATTTAAAGATGGGGTGGGAGTAATCAAATTAGGGGTGGGCGATATGGAAAAAATATCATATCATGATTTTTTCAGGGAAAATCACGATTCACGATTTTTATCCCGATTCTTTTTCAATTAGATTTTTAAAACTATTTTGCAAGTTACAAAGGTACAATACAACCAAACTAATGTCCCCATATAAAAATATACTTTTACCATGTATGTTTAAGAATATTTTAATCAAATAAAGATTTAATAAATTTAGTTCAGTCGAAAAAAACTGCTGCTATAGTTACGAAGTGACGTGCGTGTGTTTAATACAGCACGGGCTGCAGTTAAAGGCTGTGCAGAGTGTGAGTCACCTGACATTAAGCGAGTGGCGCGGGCAGGCAGGGGCCACTTGTACTTTAAGCTTTTAGGGGGCACACTTTACATACATCACAAACTACTTAAACAATTATTCAAAGTCATTTTGTTCATGCATCACTCTGCAGTCTTCATAAACAAGCTAATTAAATAACTTAAACTCTAAATAATCTTCCTTGTTAATTTATTTGACAAGTAACTTTGTATTGTAGTGAGATAACACATTTCTAACTTTCAAGTACATCAAGGCACATTTTTGCACCTTAACAGATACAGCTGAAGTCAATTTTTTTGCCCTTCAGTTAATTTAAAATAATGTTTTCCAAGTGATCTTTAACAAAAGAAAAAAATGTCACAGTATTTCTTGAAAATCAAAAATAATTCTTCTGGAGTCATAATAAGTCTTATTTCCTATAGTTTATTTCTTGAATAAAATTTCAATTTAATTTAAAAATTTCATTTAAAATAAAACTTTTTAAAAATACAATCTTAAGGTCAGTATTATGAGCCACCTTAAGAAATATTTACAGTATATTTTTCATTGTGTACACCAAACAAGTCAAACAATAACTTAACTAGGTTATGTTAACTAAAGTTAGAATAATTAGTCAAGTCTTTAAATTACACTTTAATCTGAATACAACTATCTTGCAAAATAACTAGTAATATATTATGCACAAACTGTCACCATGGGGAAAATAAAGTAGATAAAGTCTGACATCAAAAATGAATGAAGGCAAAACTAAACGAGAGAATATTACTTTCAATGTCCTGGGTCTTCATTCGGTGCCTTTTTCCAGTGGGACAAGCCTGGAACACCTCCCTAGGTAGATGTCCAGAAACATATGCCCGAGCCACCTCAACTGGCCTCTTTTGATGTGGTGGAGCACCAGCTCTACTCCAAGACTCTTCCGGTTGACAACTGAACTTAAAGAATGAGCTTTAGTCCTCTGTCCTCTATGATTGATCACAGCTGGTCTCTCATCTGTAATCATTAGTAAGTCAATCGGATCATTCCAAACTTACTATAACAGTAAGCTTTCAGTCCTCTGAGCTTATCTTCACTTCATTCATGCATCTATTGTTGTCCACTGACAATCATTGTCCTTAAACCAAACCAAATTCATAAAAAGCTGCCTTTTTTTGCTGATTTTTGGTTGTTTCTTTCCACCTCTTGAACTTTCAAAACTTCAAAATCTTACAAAAAGTAAGTTGAGTTTAAATCATTTTCCTCTTTCTTTAAAAGTCCTTGCAGTTCCCAGAACAATTTGCTTTAGAACACGCTCATTCTTTCTAGGAAGACCTTGCAATCAGCCAGTGGATTTAATAGACACTAGCAGCCCTGATCCCTCTGTGAATAAGAAATCTTTGTGTTTCAGTAAATTTATCATTTTCTAGTAATTACATTTTTGTATTTAACTTGCTACAAATCTACTTTTTAACTTTCATGCAGTTGTAGTTATTTTTTTATCATCCCTTCTTTGTATAATCAGTGTTTTATGAATCAGTCTTTTTTATAGTCAGTGTGTCTCAGTTACATTATTTTAATTATTAAATCTATTAATTATACTGTATCTCTTTTCAAATATATTTTCTTGTTGTTGGGACTTTTGTTTCATTTAATGTTTTCATTTGTTTTAGAAACATCTATGTTTTCAGGATATTTTTTGTCAAACGTTAAGATAATGTCTCCACTTTATGTTTTTTGTTTGTTTGTTCTACTTCAAATAACACTGCTGTGAAGAAGTCATTTTTCACTGCACTTGACATGATATGACACCTATTGGTTTTGTGGTAGACAGATGAAGTCTGAACAAAGTTTGGGGAAAAAAAGCATGAAGTCTAAACATCTAATCAATTTGTCTCCTGCTTTCCGCTCTTCTTTATGTCTTCATCTGCTAAACTCTCAGGGTGATAGAGGTCTTTCAGTTAAAGAATAGTTACAATTCTGCCATCTCTCAACATCCTCGTGTCACTCCAAACCATTCACTCATCATCTCAAGTTATTTAATCAAATCTCAGAGATTTCTGTTCCTCCATTTAAAGCATACTCCTCCTGAACCAATGCATCAAACTGTTCATAAGAAGAAAAAAAAAAATGTCATGAACTGAAGTTTTCTGAAAAGACTAATAAAATAAATAAATAAATAAAACAAAAAAAACATATAAATATAACAAATGGGGATGTGTATTAAATGTGTGTGTGTGTGTTTTTTTTATTAAAATGACAAAACACAAAAGAGTTCTGAGTATTTCTACCATTAACAACCATAGCGGTCAAATTGACCGCAGGCATTCTAGTCACCGCTACTTATTTCCTTCTCATTGATTATGCATTCCTCTGTTGCTTAGCAACTTCCAGCTAGCAAAAACATACCTTTTTGATAGAAAAAACATACCTTTACTTCAGACACATCTTTCAAAAACAACATAATCAGTATTCGACTTGCTCTCCTACTTACCAGACAAAGTGAGATAAGCACCTTTGCTTTGGTCTAGTAACTCACATTTATAGGTTGTATTACCAAAAGATCACATTTTTAGACTAACAACTTTATAAAATATGAGAACAGATAATAAAAGCCCAAAGTTAGAAACATTGATCAGTTTACAGCTTTCACTTTTGCTAATAGACAGGAAAAAAAATCAGTCAGATTTGAATTTCTTATGCATTTGAAACAACGATGCATAAATAAAGTAAATAATCGCAATAATTTTGATATAGTTGAAAAAATGTATATGTACACTACCTGAAAAAAAAGACACTTATCCAATTCTTAGGAACAACAAATAATAATTTGACATCTAGTTGATCATTTGGTATCAGAAGTGGCTTTTTTTATGAAAAGCAAAGGCCTCTAGATTACACTTTTTTTTTACCAACGTAAAATATGATCATGCCTTGATACTTAATTATTTAATCAGGACAGAAATGTCTGACTTTGCTAAGATAAAAGTCCTGTCACTTAACAGAAATAATGTACAGTATAGAATATAAAGTCATGGTGCAGTGGAAAAATAATTAATATTGTGTATGACTCCCATGAGCTTGAAGGACTGCATCCATACATCTCTGCAATGACTCAAATAACTAATTAATAAAGTCATCTGGAATGGCAAAGAAAGCGTTCTTGCAGGACTCCCAGAGTTCATCAACATTCTTTGGATTCATCATTAATACCTCCTCCTTCATCTTTACCCCAGATATGCTCAATAATGTTCATGTCTGGTGACTGGGCTGGCCAATCCTGCAGTACCTTGACCTTCTTTCAAGAACTCTGATGTGGAGGGTGAAGTATGAGAAGGAGCGCTATCCAGCTGAAGAATTTGCACCTTTCCTGTGGTTTGTAATGTAATGGGCAGCACAAACGTCTTGATACCTCAGGCTGACGATTTTGCCATCTACCCTGCAGATCTCTCGCACACCCCCATACTGACTGTAACCCCAAACCATGATTTTTCCTTTACCAAACTTGACTGATTTCTGTGATAATCTTGGGTCCATGTGGGTCCCAATAGGTCTTCTGAAGTATTTGTGATCATTGGGATGCAGTTCAACAGATGATTCAACAGAAAAATCCACCTCCTGCCACTTTTCCAAATGATCAACCAGAAGTCAAGTTACTATTTGTTGCTCTTACAACTGGGATTGACGGCAAGACTTTTGTCAGGTAGTGTATATAAAGTTTTTTTTTTTTTAACCAATTTGGTATTTGGTTAACAACCAATATATATTTTATATATTTAATTGGTTTTGGATATCAGACAGAACTCTGCTAGCTTGATACCAGCTTTGAAAAATAGACATAACAGATGTTTTCTGATGGGATCTGAATGAGAAACTGGATCCAATAATCTTGGTATGGAGATACACTCTAGCATTTTTGGAATATTTGGCAATCACCTTCAATGTAGAGCGGCTCCACCACATCATGGTTGATGAGCTCGAAGTTCTCATGGCCAATCCAGTGCTCTACATTGCGCTTGCGGCCAGTGAAGAAATTATCCACCACAGTCACCTCATGGCCATCCATCATCAGCTTATCGGTGAGGTGGGAGCCCACAAATCCAGCCCCACCGGTGATCTAGCAGAGGAAAGACTGCATGATCACTTCACAAGCCAGCATTATTGAGTTAAGTAGTCATAAATGATTTTTATTTATTTATTTTTGAGAACATTTTAATAAGGCTCTACAATGGGAGTCAATCACTCAATAAGGGAGTAACTGAGGAGTGCTTCTACTCCCTGTTGTTAGACAGCTTCTATGTTTCTCCTCTCTCAATTATCTGCAAGCAATACAGCCTACTGAAAAACATCCCTTAAAAAAATGTGTTTACTTGACAGTGGCCAAATTTGTGATAGTTCTTTTGAACATAAAAGCAGGCGATTCAGTTTAAAAATATTTCAAATGAAGGAGAAAAAAGTCAATCAGTTGAAAGTTGGGAAATGAACAGTAGCTGTGTTTCCATCCAAAAATGTGATTGAACTTTATGCGCAAAACTGGATTATCGCTGAAAAGATGTTCGAATAAAGCAGCGTTTCCATCCAACGAGTCAAAGCGGACAAAATCGTCACTTCCTAATTAGCTGGCGCCAAATATCAACAGTAAAAACGTAATTTGCTGCAGTAGGAGATGCTGCATCAATCTTTTCTTCATTTAATAAATGAGCTGTGCCTCAGAAGGCAATCCTGACACGCAGTGAACGCACGGTGGTGTTTGAATGTGTAAGATGTGGAGCACAGACGCTCTTGATTCTTGAGGTCATTAATAATATAATAACATAACTACCTAAAAGGTAATGCGTTTTAGAATGCCCCAAAAAAACATTTCAGATGTTTTACGATGTGCAAAGCTGCTGGTTTTTCCATTCACACACATTTTTATCATCACATGATCTCTTATAACTAAATCACATGACCTTTATTTAATGCGCATACTGGAATTTATGCGGTAAAAGTTTTTCCATCGCAGTTTATGTGCATGTTTTCTTATCAAATAAAAAGTTTATCCTACTCAGTTATGCTCATAGATTTTTTCAAAATGTATGCGCATCGTGGCGGTTCCATCAACCGTTTTTTTATGCGCATATCCAAAATGCGAATAAAAATAGCTGGATGGAAACATAGCTAGTGATGTATCAATTAACTATTATGAACACCTGTAATTTATTAAGTTCTGAAAGATGATCTAAATATCTTGCAAGCAGATGTACTTGTACTGTTTAAAATGCAGTTTTTGGATAGTTGAGAATGCTGGAAACTTACCAAAATTCTCTTGCGGTCCTTCTCGGATAAGAATTTCACTGGGGGATACTTCTGGGTAAAACTGTGAAGTGAAAGAAAATCCTAATTAGGCATTTATGTGTGACCACAATACACTAAAAAGAAACCAATACTGACAGAAATTGCCCAGATCTAAAACATTCAAATTTACTTGTCATGCTTTCAACTCTTTGCAACGCAACACAAATCCACTTGTCGGTATTGAATATGCCAGTGACTGAGCACACAAACTCAATAACAAGTCAAGAATCCAGACAGATTTGTGCTTGTGATTCTCTCATCCAATTATTTTGTGTGTGTTTCTCAGCTCAGACATGCAGAAATGACAAGTGGAACTGTAGATAGAGCATAACCCCGGCTCTCTAGGTGTCCAGACGTGCTGCAGATAACCTCATCACTGATTGCAATTTTTAATTCCTGTATTGGTCCCAAAGAGGACAGAGGGTTATTCTTCAGAAAACCCTGATCTCATGTTATACACACACACTCACCTGCCGCTTTATTAGGTACACCTTACTTGTACCGGGTTGGACCCCCTTTAGCCTTCAGAACTGCTTTGATCCTTCGTGGCATAGACTCAACAAGGTACTGTAAATATTGTAAAGATTTTGGTCCATACTGACATGATAGCATCACACAGTGGTTGCATATTTGTCAACTGCATATCCATAATCCGAATCTCCTGTTACACCACATCCCAAAGGTGCTCTATTGGATTGAGATCTGGTGACTGGAGGCCATTTGAGTGAACTCATTGTCATGTTCAAGAAATCAGTCTTAGATGATTCACGCTTTATGACATGGCCTGTTATCCTGCTGGAAGTTGAGTACACTGTGGTCATAAAGGGATGGAGATGGTGAGCAACAATACTTAGGTAGACTGTGGCGTTGACACAATGCTCAATAGGCACTAATGGCCCCAAAGTGTGTCAAGAAAATATCCCCCACACCATTACACCACAACCAGCAGCCTGAACCGTTAATACAAGGCATATAGAGATGCTCTATTGCATACCTTGGTTGTAACGAGTGGTTATTTGAGTTACTGTTGCCTTTCTATCCCAGTAGATCAGCAGTGTCTGAAATACTCAGACCAGCCCGTCTGGCACCAACAAGTCACTTAAATCACTTTTCCTCCCCATTCTGATGCTCGGTTTGAACTGCACCAGATCATCCTGACCATGTCTGCATTCCTAAATGCATTGGGTTGCTGCCATGTGATTGGCTGATTAGAAATTTACGTTAACAAGCAGTTGGAAAGGTGTCCCTAATAAAGTGGCCGGTGAGAATATTTTTGTATGCACTCAACTTAAATTTTACAATAAAAAAAGATATTAAAAAAATTATGCCCAGGTAACATTAAAAAAACACCATAATTTCCAGATTCTATGCAGTTAAAATAACTTGTTTTCTCACAGTGGCTGAACTAATTTTTAAAAAGTCTATCTTAATTCCTATTTTCAAGTTTACACCTGCTGGTGAGCAGTTCAGCCTGTTGTGAATGCTCTACCATTTAATGGTGCGTATTAGAAACCTAGCACTTGTAAGCAGTTAGAATACCATTGGAAATATTTTAATGCCGAGTTCAGCATGATTTTCAAAGTAGTCATGTCACAGATATTTTCACACTGCATGACTATCTGGGCTAGCGTTTTGTCACTGCTTTGTTTACACGGCAAGATGGATCGGCGACAGGGAGTTTCACACTGCATGACTTTAAAATAGGAAGAATCGCCGACAACTTTGTCCAAACGACTTCTCACACCCAAAAACATGTATATGTTTTGTTTTTAACTACATAATGAGAAAGAAGCTGTAAATGGGGTAGAAAATGTACATAATTGCTCACTTGGCTTTGAAGGGAATTAGCAATTTCTCCTCAACTTGATATTTTGTGATATTGCTCACATGACATGTCAAACAGACACAGGGGCTCCTGCCAAACTGACACTAAATTTCCCTCCATTTCTTGGGTCCGAATAAACTGAAAATGAGCACTTTTAACTTCTCCCTCAACCTTCCGCTGGCCTGCAAGTACTCACACTAGTGAATGCTGCTCTCTCATTGGATGTAGGCGATCGCCGATGTTATGTTCAGTCAAAACACATTTCACACGGCATGATTTGAATCGCCGACAGCTCCAGATATTTAGCACACCAAATATCTCCCAGGCATCGGCGACTCATCGGCGAATCTCTCAGATCACGTCTTTGATAGTTCATAATGTGTAATTATTACTCACCGATTTGCCTGTGATTTCAGGCATTTGTCAGCGATTACTCAAAACCTGTTGGCGAGTCAAATTCAGGGCTAAAATCATGCAGTCTGAACTTGGCATAAGTTGACTTGCTTTCACAACAACAACACATATCAAACCCTTTCAGGCCTTGGCTACAACTTCAGCATTTGAGGGTCAAACTAGACAGTGGACAACCATAAGCTGTGTTACCACTGTCAGATCAGTGCAAGCCAGGGCTGACACCAGGCTTAGGTTTAAGAATTTTGGTTTGATACAACATAGCAGTGTCATGGTCCAGTATATTTTCAAGAAAGAAAATGCTGCTTGACAATTGGCAACAGAGAGCCAATCAAAAACTGAGAAGCAAGGCTTAGGTCTTGTCAGTAACGGGAAGTTTAGTGAGAGAAAAATATTAAGTATTAAAATCAGGAGATAGTTTGCTTCTAGTTTTCATGCATTTGTACTTTTGTCTTTGTTTGCTTGTCTTTGTGCATCTCATGAGGCTTAGCTAACCTACGCAGTGACATTTTACTTGATAACTGCTGTGATAAGGGCTCATTAACACAGAACGCATTTGTCATAAACAAGTATTTGATAAATGTGCAGACCATTACATTTGCATCTCACTTCCTTTGATGCACTGCACACATGGTGTTGTGTTTTAGATGCTGTGTCAGGTTAAAAGAACTTGAGGAACTTTGAGGCTGGGCAAGTGTTGAAAGTTTCTATTTACAGGTCCAGAGACCCTTGTGTTGTATGCTGATCTTTGGAGAAAAAAAAAAAAAAAAAAAAAAAAAACCCTGAGTGCTACGTGTTGAACTTTTAGATGCAAAGACGTGTTCAGTGTGAATGAGCCCTAAAGTTCCCTGCTATCTATCTATATGTAAATAAGATACGCTAACCCAGGGTTTAGGATTATACAGTGTGAAACATCTGTTAATGAATACCCAGATTTATTCACTAACCCCAGGTTTAGTATGAGCACCTGAGATACGTATAATAAAAAGTAGGGATGCATCGATAAAATTTTTTTGGAACTGATCCGATCTCGATACCAGTATTCTGAGTATCAATCGATACAGATCAGATCCTGATACTGTGCCTTTTATTTGTCTGCTTTTTCCCCCCAAGCATGCAGTTTCTATAGTTCTGGTGCCAAACTCAAATAATATATCTTCTTTAGTAAAAATAACAGACCTATAGGTCTATTATACATGACAGACAGCACAATCGAACTAAAAACATAAGCATATTCATCTGTACATTAAACTATAGAATGACTTTAAAACATTTGGCATACAGTAGACCTAGATGACAACTTTCTAGTGCCTTATAACAATAATATTTATAATAATTCCTTACATTTATATAGTGCTTTTCTGGGCACTCAAAGTGCTTTACACAATGGGAGGATCTCCTCATCCAACAACAGTGTGCAGCATCCACCTGGATGACGCAACGGCAGCCATTTTGCGCCAGACAGCACACCACACACCAGCTGATTGGTGGAGAGGAGACCGAGTGATGAAGCCAATTATGATATGGGGATGGTTAGGAGGCCATGATGGACAGAGGCCAATGGGGAGATTTGGCCAGGATACCGAGGTTAAACCCCCACTCTTTTTCAAAGAACATCCTGGGATTTTTAATGACCACAGAGAGTGAGGACCTCGGTTTAACGTCTCATCCAAAAGAAGACGCTCACTGAGCATTACAGACTTCCCGTCACTATACTGGGGCATTAGGACCCATACAGACCGCAGGTTGGGCGCCCCCTGATGGCCTCACTAACACCACTTCCGGAAGCAACCTAGCTTTCACCTAATAGGTTTCACCTTCATGGATTGGTTGGCTTATAAACACTGAATATAGCGCAAGATCGGATTTGGATCGGTATAAGCAGGCCGATTCCCAATCCAGCAGGTATTGAACCGATCTCTGATTTAAGTATCGGGACCGATGCATCCCTAATATATAGTATGAGAACCTGATACCAGATAACCCAGGACACCATTTATATAAGGACGACCCTAGGTTAACAATTTATGAAAAGTATGAAAAGCCCTATTGTTGACTTGCTCTGATGTTTGAGCTACAAGAATACGGCGGTACCCTGTGACAAAAGACAATGTTTATCATTTTTGTAAACAAAACAAAAAACATAGGTTTTAGTAGAAACCAGACAAATATCAAACTGTAGCCCCTGACACTTGAACCTCTTTCATGTCTCCTCTAAAACAGGTAATTTGCTCTGATGTGATATCAGAGGGTGCTGGGGTTAGCAGGACCCACGGCCAATCAGACATGATCAAATAATCTCCTTCAGGTCTGTCTGAGAAGAAGCAGAGTAAAGAGAAAGAGACAGACACGCTCCGCAGAGACTTCACATCTCATCAGGAAAAAACGACTTGGAATTGACGAAAGATGGCGGTGCAATTTTGTAATGCCAATCAAAGTGTTATACAAAACCATACTTCAGCATCCCATCTCTCATCCCATTCAGTGCTGCGTACACTTCACCAGACTGAATGTTCCATTGTCTTACTTGCTTATCAGTGTTTTTATACACATATATCTTACATCTGTCAAATACACCAGGTGTATACAGTCAAATTTAAATATATGTACTTTATGAAATCAATTGTAATGTTAAAGATCATGATGTTAAAAAAGCGCAGCAAGACAAAGCTAGCTTTTTTGACATACCAAGAAACACATAGAAAAACATACCTAAGCTCGAGTTCCCGTATCTTCTCCCTGAGAGGTCCCACTGCCTGTGAGGAACAGAGTGAGACATGACGGTTAAAACAAGACATGGTGAAGGAAAAGATAGACCCTGTTTCCACCTAGCAACTTGAAATTTTCAGTGGTGCACCCAACACTAGTCAGCAGTGATGCATTAGTGTTTCTACTCGGTAGCCTTGCATACCTTTTAGAAAAAGGTTTATTCTGACCATTTGTGTTCAGTGGGGTGGGTGCCATGACCAAATATCTGTTTCACAGCATAACTCTTTTTTATTTCAGTGTAAAAATATAGTTATTTAAATTAGTAGTTATTCAAAAGAAAAGGTTTAAATAATAAATGAATGTAAATACTGCAATTAAAAGAACTAAATTGAACTTGGATTAACCTTAACATAACAACAAATTCCATGGTATGCCATGTTGTGTGGACAAACCTTATTATTACAAACTATCTTCAATTAACATCTTTTCACAGGTATAAAATGAATACCACTTAAAACAGCAGCTCTCAAACCTGTTAATGGAGATCTACCTTCCTGCAGAGTTCAGCTCAACCTTGATCAAACACAACTAAGCCATATAATTAGGACATGAAGCAGCACTTGACAATTACAGACAAGTGTGCTTGATCAGGGTTGCAAATAATATCTGCAGTAGGGTCATTATATAGGTTTGGATCATGACCAAATAGACAAGATCTTGCAAGAGGCCGAAACAAGCTTTCTTTGCAAGGTGGCAAGGCATACTCTTATACTGGGTTCACACCAAATGCGGTATAAGGTATTGACATGTATGTTAAATTAGATTATGGCAAACATGCAGAATTTTCCTTAATTGTTTCTATTGCACAAGTGCAAATAAATCAACATCAGCTAAGGTGAAAACTGTCCCACGAGTAAACTGAAGCTTGGAGACATTTAGAGTAGAGCCACTGCTCCTCCACATTGTGAGAAGCCAGTTGAGGTGGCATTAATATAAAATTTCGCATGTCTCCTGGATGGCTACCTGGGAAGGTGTTCCGGGATCCCATCAGACTGAGACCAGAGGCTGGGGGGACTATATCTTTTGCCTTGCCTGGGATTGTCTTGAAATTACCTTGGGATACCCGGCATTGCCTTGGGAGGGATGGAATGGATACATGGGATTGCCTTTAAAGGGAGGGAGAGAGGCAGGGGATATCTGGGGTTGCCTTGGGAGGAAGGGAGGGAGGGAATACCTAGGATTGCCTTGGGAGGAAGGGAGGGAAAACCTGGAATTGCCTTGGGAGGAAGGGAGGGAAAGAGGAGATACCTGGGATTGCCTTGGGAGGGAGAGAATACTTGTAATTGCATTTAGAGGGAGGGAGAGGATACCTGAGATTTCCTTGGGAGGGAGGGTGGAGATACTTGGGATTGCCCTGGGATGGAGGGAGAGAATACCTGGGATTGCATTTGGAGGGAGGGATACCTGAAATTTCCTTGGGAGGGAGGACATGCTTTGGATTGCCTTGGGAGGGAAGGAGGAGATACCTGAGATTGCCTTTGGATGGAGGGAGGGAGAAAATGTCTGGGATTGCCTTCGGAGGGAGGGAGGGAGGGAGGGAGGGAGGGAGGAGAGAGTGAGGGAGGGGATAACTGGGATTGCCTTGGGAGGCAGGGAGTGATACCTGGCATTGCCTTGGGAGGGAGGGAGTGTATACCTGGGATTGTCTTGTGAGGGAGGGAGTTAGGGAGGGAATACCTAAGATTGTCTTGGAAGGGGGGAGGGATGGACGGACAAGTTTTTTTAAAAAATGTTTAGAGATCAAAATTAATTAAAAATATACTGACTGACTGACTGCAAATTCTAAAACAGTAATAATTTAATTACTGACCTGTATCTGACCTGTACTTAAATATTATTATAAAACCATCTGCAAGTAGCTAATTTAGACTAACAATTAAGTACTGATACTGTACGGCAGGACTGTCAAACAAGCGGCCCTGCACAGTTAAGTTCCAACACACTTTCCTGTAGGTTTCAAACAAGCCCTCAATTAGTTTGATCAGGTGTGTTTAATTAGGGTCGGAACTAAACTGTGCAGAGCTGCGGCTTCCCAGGAACTGAGTTTGTCACCTGTGCTGTTTTATCAATGACGTATTTGATTATGTTTAACGACTTCAAAACTAACCCTTACTTTAGTCAAATGAATTATTTTAAGTTCATTAACATTTTTAAAGACAGCTGAAATGTACGGTATTTGCCTCAGAACATGGAAAGTTCAAATAAGTGTCAAATAACATTTCCAAACTGTACCACCTCTTTCAATGAAATATCAAACATCAGGCAGGGGTATAAATGTCACAACGTTTCTAAAAGCTATCACAAATGCTGACAAAAAAGCCTCAGTATGTGCTGACACACTTTGAACCGTAAGGTCAGTCAGATATGGGAAACGTGGATTCTAATGAGCTTTTTCAGGAGATAAGCAGACATTTGGGATCTGTAATAAGATGATAGAGATCACAGTTATAGCTCTGCCTTTTAATGTGAATGGACGTTTACACAAACCAGCATGAGTCCATTTAAATTTAAGGCAAAACATGCATATGAACTTGGGCAGTAAAGAACACAAAATAAACAAGAAAGCATAGCCATCTACACTGGTGGCTTTCAGACAGTTACTATGTGGTTTCTAGAGTGTACTGGGTGTTTTTTTTACCGACTTATGTCTTCATGATTCTCTGATTTTAAGATACAGTCTAGGGCTGCACAATACAGTATTTCATTTCATCATCGACATCGCAATGTGTGTGCCCGCAATAGTCAGATCGCAGAATATGCAATGTTGAGTTTTGATTATTATAGTTGATCAGCACCACAATTTAGTATATATGAGATTTGTGTAGTGACAAAACAGAGTGAAACATTATCCTTTGCATGTGTTTTAAAGGCATTTCAAAAGAGTTAAAGAATTCGGGCACAAAAAAAAGTACATTTGTAAGTACACATACTTTGAACTGAATTTTTAAAATAATGAAGTCTATGCAGTGTTATTTTACATTTCACATTACATTTAGTTGTCCGATTTATGTACCTGATTACTGTTTGACTTTCCGGAAAACCATAAGTTCTTTGTTTTACTTTTTTCTTTGCTTTATTGCATTTATTTTTGCTTGCAATTTATTACTTTCCATCCATGATTCACACCCTTACAAAATCACCACAATCAGACTACATTCAAGATTTCTTTCCAAAATAGAGCTATAAAACCATCTGGTGAAATTCTATTCATAATCACAATATATATCACAGAAAAACAAAACATTGTGCAGCCTTAATACAGTCTTGTTTTTTTATTTTTTTTATTGTCCATGTGTTCAAGTCAGAGCCATTCAAAAAACTCTGCAAGAGTTCACTGAAAAAATATGTTGAATCATTATAATTA
>CAIGQQ010038318.1:1412787-1435311 GCA_903798035.1 Danio albolineatus
TAACAAGAACTAACAATGAATGACTTTATTGACATTAAATAACATTAACATTAATTGACGTTCAAATTTATTAGTTTAAGATGGATAATTACTGTAATAATTACATTGTTCATTGTTTGTTCATGTTAGTAAATACAACTAATGGACCATTATTTTAAAGTGTTACTGCTGGAAAGGCTTTTACACAAATTAAAGCATTTCAGAAAGACAAAAAAAAGTGTACAACAATAATACACATTAGGGGGAAAAAAATGAAAGCATGCTCCATCCACATCACATCTAAAAATCATGTCTTTTTAAAACAAAACCATATGACCCACTTAAAATTTGTGGTGTGCAATCCAGACTTTACCCTTCACACATCCCATCTGATTCAGCACAAAGTGCAAAGGTGTGTAGAAACAAAAAAGAAACTGTAGAGTGTGACCTGTCATGCGCACTGAATGTGAGAGACTCCATTTATCCTGGCATGTGAGCATGGCAGTTAATGTAATACAGGTAGCTCTATTCAAGCAGGGTCAACTGTGCAAGTGCCAGCATAAGAACTCAAAGCTGCCGCTTGATTTGAATATCAAACTTCCAGTGAGTTAATTATATTGACTTTTTTTTTCAAAAGCTCTGTGGAACAACAACGCACAGGTTGTCTCTGGCTTGTTTCATGTAAATTAGGTTATTAGCTTATATAACTAACTAGCTTTTCCTAATTATACAATATTAAAATGCTAAATAGGAAAATATCCTCCTTGCTAACTGTCATTTAAAGATCAAATTTAACAAGATTTATTTACAATGCATACATTTTTTTTTAAAATAATAATAATTAATAATAATAAACTATTAAAACATTACACAAATCACACTAACTCATAATGATTGTTAAATAGTGGATTTAAAAAAATATTATTTCCCCATTAATGCAGTGTTCACACCAGATGCGGATCAATTGCGCTGTTCGCACATAAATAGACACGTGAACATTTTGAGTTTACTCGCTTCATTTGCACATCAAATCCGCTTCATTCGTGCATCAAATTCACTTCACAACAGACGTTGATTCGCAAGATGGGCAGGGCTTCTGTCTGCCCAGTGACTCTAGCTTTGTTGCTAAATGGCTAACATGGATTTTATAGAGAGAATAACTGTGTTTATGTGCTTTAGGAACAATGAAAAACAGCGCCGCTTCGTTTGGAGCCGTATCTGAGTCCACTAGATCAGTGGTTCTCAAGCTTTTTTCACCAAGTACCACCTCAGGAAAATATTGTCTCTCCAAGTACCACCATAATAACCGGTACTGAAGTACAGTAGAGTAGTAGGCCTAATGAAGCAGCTACAGCCCTTCCCCTTAGAATTGGGATTGGGCCTAAGTCTTCTATATAGAATATTTATTCTTGTCAGCCACTTAAAAAAAAGTTTAGTCTATTAAAATGAATTTACGGATCACATCGGTGTTATAGTACGCGCCAATGACTTAAAAGTGTGTGTTCATTTTTTAAATTGAATTATTCAGAGATTCCTGTGCATACTGCTTGAAAGATTGTGTGCATTTTAGTTCAGTTGCATTTACATTGAATGAACGCTGATGTGATCAATTCTCTGTCATGGGGTGACCTGTGCCTCAACCCCACAAACTGATAGGTGTGAACTAAAGACCCTTTTACGATAGGTGGGACCCTTTCACGATCTCAATGGGTAATAGCAAAACAACAGCTGAAACATCTGATAAGAGGGTCCTGCTGAGTAAACACAGAATGGTTTGTTTGATGCTAGTATAAAGTACTGTCTCACAGACAGTACTTTGGGTTAAGTTACTTGAAGGCCGACGAGCTAACATCACTGCTGAGGAACTGCACTATTCATTGTCTTCAATAAAGACTTCTCCCCATAAGAACTGTGAGTGCGCTGAATCGGGCTCAGGTCCGGTTGGAAGAGGTGTGCCTAAGCCCGGATCACTTGGGCTTTGGCGCGGTACGCTTGTAGTGAGAGTGCAAAGTGCTCCTAAGCCTGAAACTGAAGAGGAGACGTGACTTTTGGGGACTGTTTCAAGTGGATTTATTAATCACTCTTACTGTTTAATGAACGCAAACTGTCGTAGATTATTAAAGACGCAAACCCCTCTCTGCACGACAGCTGCGCCTTTAGTAAACCTTCCAATTCCTGCAGCTCGAGGACTTTATGATTGTTTATGAGCGTCAGCAGCGGTTGATCTGTTCGGCAGAATATTTGACTGTGCGTCACTGCATATCAAAGGACTAAAACCATATAATGATATAAAGAAATCTCCACTGAAATCTCCGAGAGCGCTTCTCTTAAACTGAACAGCGCGTCATCGATGACGTAAGCGTGCTCAGGCCCAAATGCAATGTGACCGTGGGCCATCGGGGGAGACGGAGGGGGGGACAAGCATGCTTTGGCCCGGTTAAAGGGAACTGTACATAGTGTGAGTACGCCCTAATACATTGGCGAGCTCCCCAAGTTAAGCCAAATACAGCAAAATCTAACACACTAGAAGGAAGCTTGTGTACCACTAGCTTGTGTACCACCACAGCTTGAGAACCACTGCACTAGATCATTCAGAGGTGCACCCAGTTGTGAAAATGCTAATTAATTAAAACTGTGAAGCTGATAAACAGTGTATTTTTCATGTAGCACTGAAGTGACGTTATTAATGGGAGCATTAAAAATGTTCTGTGGAAAATAACTCAAAAATTACTTTTAACAGTAATGCATTACCTTTTGGTGCAAGTAATCGATAAAGTAATTGAGCTACTTTTTAACTGTAACTAGTCATTAATTTTGAGTAACTAGCACAACACTCGCCAGCAATACCAGCAACAAATTACTTCCCCGTTTCCTCATCACAATTACAGCCAATCACCTTTACATTTCAAAGGCTACGTTCACACTGCAGGCAAATGTGGTCCGAATCTGATTTTTTTGCCCACATGTGACTCAGGTCTTGACAGTGTGAACAGCCCATGGAATCTGATCTTTTCATGTCAGATTTGTGCCACTTTCATATGTAGTCCTAAATCAGACATAGATGGACACAATGATTATGTCGGATTTCATGTGACTTTTCCATAATCTTTGAGCGACATGAGTCATCGTTCTGTGCTGCAGACGTCATCTACTCCTCAGCAGCAGTAGATCGGCACACTTTCACGATTATTTTACCACAGAAAGTTGGTTGTTCATTTTGAAAAAGATTTTGAAGGCAAAACTGGGGCTTAGTAACAATCTGGTTAACGATTGGGGCACGGGTTGTTCGCGAAGCTGTGTCGGGGGAGTTGCGGATAGGGGATCCGTGCTCAAAGGAGGGGGCAGTTTCATTTTAAGGATGAACTTTCTGAGAGAATAAAGAGCAGTTGCTCAAGCACCCAAACCCTCTTTCTGCACATGTCTGGTGTTTATAACAACGTAAAATGAAATAACTCTGCAAACAGAGATAAACCAACTTCGCCTTCACAGTTCAGTCTGCGGCTGCTCATTAACCCTTGATGAGTTCACTACACCGGTGGTCAGATATATAGGCACTTACCGCGGTTGTCATAAATCACAAATGATCAGTGTTTTCAATCACAAGAGACTTATTTTAAGTTTCAAATACACATTAGCAGTAGCAGAACAACCCTTTACAGTTCATTAAATACACCACGGTTGTCTGTGAAAGGGGAAATAATTACATTAAGCATGACAACGTGCTTACTTCAGTATACACATTGTGTGCATAATTAGACATTCTGTGCTGTCAGTACCTGCATTTTTGCGCATGCGGGTCAGTTTAGGACCATGATCCGTTCATATTGCAAATCTGATATTGGCCACATTTATAACAGCAGTGTGAACAGCTATGCAAAACAATCAGAGAAAAAAATTCTGATTTGAGCACTAAGCCTTGCAGTGTGAACGTAGCCAAATAGTAGTACAGCGGTCAGTGTGTTACAAATAAAAGCCTAGTCTGTTTGTGAAGGTGTGTGTGTGTGTGTGCGTACTATGTGTGAAGGAGCCATGCGAGCGTATAAACAAAGCAATCGTGACAGCATCAACAGCAGAGAACAAGTATTTGGTGTTTCCAGGCAGAGCACAACACAGATCAACACTGCTTGTTAATTGCCCCCTGACCAAGAAATTTAATTGCTATCAAAGGCGTGAGTAATTAAAATCTTAATTATATTGCGCTCTTGGGTAGCTGCGTATTGCTCTCCAACAGCTCAAAGTGTGGATTTCAGCTGTTAGAAACATATGGTTTATATTAAAAACGACTCCGGTGTTGACGCTGATATGAGGAAAAACTGAACTAAGAAGGCAAAACTGTAAACGTGAATAGTGTACAAAAAAACAAACAGCTTGAACAGCTTATGCAAACAAACCTCATCTATCCTCTGCTCAATCTTCATTTCTCCGTGTTCCTGTATGGACCTGTGGGAAACAACAACAGACGGCTTTATCTCAGCTCCACAGATACACAAGTTCACAAATATTTCACAACCGCACAGCAGAGCTTAGCGGAGCACACAGTCCTCTCCCTCGGCTCGCTGCGGACACATGATGAAGATGTTCAAGGTCAACAATACCACATGACGAAGACGGATCTAGAATAATGCTTGGTTCCCTATCGATCTCTCTCTCTTTGGTTTCAAACCACAGACCAGTGAGCAGGTTTGATGTCTGATTCTGATTAACGCACAGTGGAGTGGTCATTCACACAAGGCTTGAGATATGTGGGCTTTACAAGACCCACTGAGAATCGATGCTCACAAGAAATGACAAAAAAGGTTTAAAATGGTATACACTCATCAGCCATTTTACTGGGGAGACTTTGCTAGTACCAGTTTTAGGACACCTTTGCCTTCAGGACTGCTTGATTTCATTGTGGCAGTGATTCAACGAGGTGATTGATTCATTCTTCAAAGCTTTTGGCCCATATTATTGATATGTTTCTATCACATGGTTGCCCAGATCTGTAGTTAGTTGCACCATCCATAATGTAAATCTGTCATTCAGGCACATCCAAAAGGTGCTCTATTTAATAGATACAGCAGGGAAAGTAAGTATTGAACACGTCATAATATTTTTAAAGGAGCTGTTGACATTGTAATTGAAACAGATTTAGGTAAAAACCCAAACAATACACACATAAAAATAAAACAAAACAACAACAAAAAAAAAATCTGAAAAATGAGTTGTAATAACTCTTTTGTAATAAGTATAAGTTTAAGTATATGTAATAAGTAAGTGTGCAATAACAATGGAATGACACAAGGTGAAAGTACTGAACTACTGAAATGTATTTAATACTTAATATAAAAGATTTTTTGATGCTGGCAGCTTCAAGACACCTCTCATTAGGACAAAGAAGTCACATGAATCGCTCGTGATATTTTTACAGACTTCACAAGAATGTAAAACCTTGATGGTTCTGTGGGTCTCGTCTATAAAATCATATTGGATTCATGTCAGGTGATTGGCTGGGCCATTTTACAGCTGGATTTTCTTTCTCTGAAAGCATCTGACAGTTTCCTTGGCTGTGTTTTAGATCATTGTCTCGCTGAATTGTGGTTTCATTTTCATAATCCAGGTAATGTAGATGTTTGACTGAAGCAGTTAAATTTACAATAAGGGCAGAGGGTTGCTGAATAACTACCGAGATATTTTAGCTGCTGTCTGGGCTTTCACTGCCCTTCTACAGCTCCCTTTCTTCATGTGTTCAATACTTTTTCCCTGCGTCATTTTATTTTATTATGCATAACTTAAATTGTAAACTAATGAAATTTGTTGCCTTTGCATATTTGAATTTCTTTGGTTCATCCAGGAAAAATTTCAACTCAACGGCACAAATATGTTTTCTGAGAAAAATGGTGACGTTCATTACTGTTTTTCCCTACTGTAGGAGGTCAAACTTATAAACGTTTACGATGAATAGCAACTAAAAGTGAGCATATGCCAGAAAGCAGTGAATGGGGTGTGCAAACAAATATCGAGGTTTATGGTTTATAATATATTGAGGTTTATCGATGTGTATTTGCACATACACTTAGCAAAAATATGAATGCAAGACTTTTACTTTTGCTTCTATTTTTTATGAGATGAACTCTTAATAGATCTAAAAACTATTCTATGTATTCAAAAAACCTATCGCTCTCAAATATTAATATTAAGTTGTGAGCGTTTCTCTCGATATAATCATCCACCTTACAGGTGTGGAGTTACGGCTGCTGCCTGTTTGTGTGTGTGTGTGCGTGTGTCATGACGTCACTCACTGTTTGGTTCCTAGAGGGGCCCGCCTTTGCGCACCTGCGGCGAGTTGCGCTGTTTGTAAATTGGCTATAAATATGGATCGAGATTGAGCATGGAGAGGAGACTTCAATGCCAGCCATCAAGCTTTATTTATTTTCTTTAGTTTCTTGTTGTTGTTTTTTCCTTAAGTCTTAGTTTATTATGCTTTGTTAATTGTTGGGTTGTTAGTCTTATGTTAGTGTTTTATATTTGTTGGAGAAAATTAGTTTTTGATTCTTTATTTATTCTTACTTAGTTGTAACATATGATTTTGATTTGATTTGATTTGTAATGTTGTAATAAATTTACTAGTTAGACAACTTGATTCGTGTGTACTCTTAATGTTGCGTTCCCTTGATGGATTCATTTTGTGTTTAAAAGAAAAGGGTTTGTAACCGTGGCATATCATGATGCTTTTTAAACAGCATGATTATTGCACAGGTGTTCCTTAGGCGGGCCACAATAAAAGGTCACTCTAAAAAATGTGCAGTTTTATAACACAGCACAACCCCACAGATGTTGAAAGTTTTGAGATGGCATGTGCAATTGTCATGCTGACAGCAGGAATGTCCACCAGAGCTGTTGCCCGAATCGAATGTTTATTTCTCTTTTATAAGCAGTCTGCAAAAGCTTTACAGATAATTTGACAGTACATTAACCAGCCCAGGGCGTCACGGTGGCACAGCGAGTAGCACGATGGTTCCAGCGGCATTTCTGTGTGGAGTTTGTATGTTCTTCCTGTGTTTGTGTGGGTTTTCCCCACAAGTCCAAAGATATGTGGGATATGTGAATTGGGTAAGTTACGTGGGAAAAGCTAAAAATGTGGGAAAAGCTAAATTGTCCATAGTGTATAAGTGTGTATGAATGTTTCCCAGTGATGGGTTGCAGCTGGAAGGGCATCCGCTGCATAAAACATATGCTGGATAAGTTGGTGGTTCATTCCACTGTGGCGACCCCAGATTAATAAAGGGACAATTCCGAGAAGAAAATGAATGAATGAATCTGAGACCAGCCATCTGTATAGCTACTGTAATCGGTTTGCACAACTAAAGAATTTCTGCATGAACAGTCAAAAACAATGTCAGGGAAGTTCATCTGCATGCTCGTCATCCTTATCAGGGTCTCGACCTCACCATCATGAGAGGGTAAATCCTCACATTTGATAGCATCTGGCACTTTAGAGAGGAGTTCTCTTAACGGATGAATCCTGGTTTTCGTTCCACTAGGCAGATGGCAGACAGTGTATATGGTGTGACTGAGCAGTTTGCTGATGTCAAGATTCTGAATCGAGAGGTATGTTATAGACAATAAACACAGCTGCATGTTACTGATGGTATTCGAATGATCAGAGAAACCGCAATGAAATTCTGAGCCAGATTGCTGTGCCATTCATCCACAGACACCACCTCATGTTGCAGCATGATAATGCATGGCCCTATTTTTCCAAGGATCTGTATACAATTAATGGAAGTCAAAACACTGCATGGCCAACATACTCACCAGACCCAATGATAATGTCACCTATTGAGCATATTTAGTATGCTCTAGATCAGTGGTTCTCAACTGGTTTGGCCACATTTTTACATGGTCATCAAGCTGCGACCCAAATTTTTAGGAACTGTAATATAATTTTAGGAATTATAAATAATTTGTATTTATTTGTTAACATACAAAAGTAGTGAAAGAAAAATCATGAGAAAATCAGCAAGACTTACAAATAAACAATATTTTATTGCTGACATTTAACAAGATGTATCAAATTATAGAAATATTACAAAGTAAAAACGACAAACGCCGTAAACAGTGGAAAGGGTAAGGAAAGGATGTTACCATAAACAAAACTGAACTGTTAATAAAACATGAACACTGATCCTGTTGAACAGAACAAACCAGCCAATTGTAAAATGATTAAAACATCCATAACCATTTTTACATCTAACATGACAGCAATTATAAACATCTGTTTCACTTAACAGTAATTCGGGAAGATAATGAGATAACTGAGGATGTGCTTTACTGATGGTATAAGAGTTTCAAAGTCAGGAGTGATGGTAGACAGCGCTACCCGAAGATTGTGCTCTATGTACAACCTGTTCCTTTGCTTGGAGTCAAGCTGCACCAAGGAAGATAAGCCACTTTCATACAAATACGTAGTTCTGAATGGGATGGGTTTGATCGCACTCTCAGATCGCGAAAATTGGGAGACGCTTACTTCACTGAATTTCTTTTTCAGCGTCTTATCACATGAAAGCTCCACGAGCTGACTCTCTATGTTGCTCGGCAACGTGACGATTTCCATGTCGATTCCAAAGGGATCAGTTGTCGCGCGCGCATTTCAAAATTAAAGTCCGGTATACGCATGTCACGATCAGAGGAAGGAGAGGGAGTCAGACGTAGCAAACAGTGTATTTATTACTGTGATATGGTTGACACAGGTAGAAGGTTCAGATAATAGAAAGTCATAGGGTTAGGGATCCAAACAGTGGATAGCAAGTAACAGTCACTTCCCTGAGTGGAGAACGATGATGAGGAGCTGAAGAGGAGCACAGGAGGGTATTCAGGATGAGGTAACGAGCAGGCTAGGAGGATCGTGTCCATGTGTGATACTCGACGGTGACTGAGTGAATAAAGGGAGCTTATGTAGGGAGACCGGAGTGGAATCAGGTGGAGAGCTAATAGTCTGGTGATTGTGCACGGCTGGAGGATGGTCTGGGTGATTGTGAGTGCTCAGAGGGTGAGTGATGAGCTGGGGACGTGACAACGCAAAACAAGAAAATTAAACTTTTGTTGTTTTTTTGACCACACACTCCGCGACCCACTGAAAATGTTCCTGCGACCCACCAGTTGGGAAACACTGCTCTAGATTATATACAACAGCGTGTTTCAGTTATTGCCAACATCCAGCAACTTTGAAAAGCCATTGAACATTAGTGGAACAACATTTCAGAGGCCACAATCAACTTTAGCACAACAATCTTTTCAACTCTATGCGAAAAAGATGTCTTGCACTACGTGAGGCAAATGGTGACCACACCAGATACTGACTGGTTTCCAGTTGCTGGCATGTGATAAGATAATTGCATCACTGAACAGGTGTGCAGATTAAAGGGGTCAGTGAGTGTATAATTCTTTGGTAAATATAAATGAGAAACACCTTCTAATGATTTAAAAGGGAGTAAAATCAAATCCTGCCCTACTTTTCTTGCTTTTTGATAATGGAAAGTGGGCATTCGATCAAATATAATGAGTCTAATTCCCTAGGAAAGATTGAAGGTATACTCAATGTTGTACTATTTGTAATAATTTAGTTTTTTATTTTGTTATAGTCTTTAGGGGTTGATTAATTTATCAAAAACAAATACTAAAAAACTAGATAGCTATAATATTGCTTCTATTCTTAGCTTGATTTTTTGTGAAAATCTGAAATTGTGACAGCATTTAGTGCATTGTGATAAGTCTTCTAATGAAGATCATTTGAGTAGTTTGTTATGAACTGCACACTGTTTTGGTGCGTGTATTGTGTGCATGTTCTTTCTGTCCCTATCTTTTTCTCTCTCTCTCCCTGCCCTGTCATTTTTCACAGGTATCACCTACTTCAGAGAACTATTGGCTGACAGGACTGCCAATCTTTATTAACTGTGCGACGACTTCTCTTCTATCTGCCAATCACGCTCTGTGCAGAGCCCTTTAAATCTGAAGCGGCAACGGGAAGAGATGAGCTGCTGTTGTTGTTTGGCGTGTTGTCTGTTTGGTGGTGTCCATGTGTTTTCTAGCTGATACTGATGTGATTTTGAGTGAGATTTACTGATGTTGATTTTGAGTGAGATTTACTGATGTTGATTTTGAGTGAGCTATACTGATGTTGACTTTGAGTGAGATTTGTTATTAGAGTTCTGACGTGTGTTTTTACATCTTTAGCCCGCTAATGCTCCATTCAACAATTTCTGTGACATGCAGACAAGGGAGATCTGGAACAACATAGTAAGTCACGTGACATACATATCTTGCACACAGGATTATTGATGTTAGTTAGCGAAGTGCGCTAATTTTGCGCTAATTTTGTATTTCTATTTTTAGTTAGAGTAAGTTCAGGGCCAGTGTTGGGTGTAACGAGTCACTAAGTAACGCATTACTGTAATTAAATTACTTTTCCACTGAAAAAGTAGAGATTACTGGTTATTTTTAGGTATTTTAAATACAGTTACTTATAATGTACTTGCGTTACATTGTAAAATGATTAAACTCGCTGAATAATCTTATACAATTTTGTTAATTTACCAATTTATCTTCTAAAGGTAAAAGTAAACTCTGCCGCTTTAAAATCATCGTAGTGCAGGTGCACGTGATTGCGCCGCGCGCCACTTTGCTGCTAGTTATAAAGCGGAAGAGGTCGAACTCGGCTAAAGCGAGTGGATGTTTTACTAAATGGAAATATTCCCATTACTTCACTTTTCTGAAACAAGCAGACAAGAACATGACAGTAATATGTACGGTATGTCCTGAGGAGAAAAAAAACTATCGGCCACTGTCAACAGCACGAGTAATCTACTAAAGCACCTGACACGGCAGCATAGACGAACACTTCTGTGTGATCCTTGTTCGTCGTTGACAGATAACACTGCAGCAACTCCTGCTAAGCAGGCAAAACTTGAATTTACTTCGCCAGCGCAGAAAGTGTGTGAAGGTAAGCTTAAAAAAATTATTGCAGGCTACGTTGTGAAAGAGATGTTACCGCTGCGTACTGTAGAATCTCCGTCTTTTAGGTGCATATTAAACAAAATACCTGTGTCTGGCAAAAAAAAGCAGCACTGCCTGATCGACAGATATGCAGAATAACAATTTTTTGCTATTCAGGAATTGTGTTCCTAAAGAAGGTAACATTGCATATTAAAAATTATTATGTATGTAATTATTATAGATTTTTTTAATAGAATATAATAAAGATGATTGAGAAAACTAAAAGGCTAAACTATTTTATGTTTGACTCATGTTTTATCGAAGTATTTATTATTTACAGAGTTAAATTTCTATTATTTGTCCACTCACTTATAGGGATTTCAAGAAGTATTTAGTTAAATTACTTATGTAATTTAATTAAGTGTAATTAAGTTACTTAATTAAGTTACTTTTCTGACACAGTAATTAGATAAGTATTTTAAATACAATATTGATTAAGTAATTAGTAATTAGTAATTAATTACTATTTTTAAGTAACTTACCCAACACTGCTCAGGGCGCTTTTGCGCTGAAGACTTTTCTTTTCTAATTTTTCTTTCTTATTTAGAGGATTGGGGAGGAGATTAAGGGGATATTTTTGCTATATTTATTTCTTTGATTTGCTAGCGCAACTTTCAGTTCCCTCTCCCAAAGGTCTTGGTTCTTTTCAGATTTATTATTGTTTGTAAATATTGTAAATACTGTGGGAGCAATAAATCGTTGTTTTGTGTTTTCTCTTGCCGTCTTTATCATCAGTTTATTCTTTGGTCATCTCTATGTTACTCCTTTTTAATTCCCTAGACATATTTCCATCAAGGCTTGTAACAAGTTATACAGTGACATTTGTTCCAACATTAAGAGGACAATTATAGCAGTAAACCAGGCAAGCAAACCATCAAAAACTTACTCAAGAAGGACAAAAAGAAATCATAATTACCTCATATTTGCGTATGTTCCCCAGACAGCTAAAAGAAAAGACATGAGACTTTATTAGTACCAAATAACTTCACACATCAAACAAAAACAAATGCTATATACTGTCAAGTGTATGAATTTAGATGCACAAAGAAAATGCATACATTCAGTATTTTGCTGCATTTATATAAGCAGTTTAATTGGATGTACAATGGAGCTCAAAGGTATCACAGAGAAACTCTTATGAAGCTAAAACGAAATTCACTTGTGATCCATGCACATCTCTCAGCTATTGTACATCATCTCACAGCTTGAAGCGTCTTATAGGATAAGAACACATCGTCTCCTGAATAATTATGAGAAACTGAAGTGCCAGGGATGTACTATAATGTGATATTAATATAATTCAAAATAACAGAATTTACAATTAAGCATATTTAACCTACAATTAATCATTTCTAATTGCTACATGTATAACGTGTAACATGGTTTTTACAAACCATGTCAAAAGCAGAAAACACATATGTAGTGGGTATGTTGGTCATGTACTGTGTGTGAATGTAAACAGGTGAAGAAGAAATTGCTTATTTATCCATACATTAGATCTGTGAAACCGTGGCTGCATCAAAGTCTGTATGCTTGCCTACTATATATGCAGATGGAAAACAGTATGTGGGCAGTCAAGTATATTCAAAAAGTAGAACATGCACCAAGATGACTACATAGAGACTGTAGTATGTACAGACAGCATCCATACCACACCGAATTTTTATTTATTTATTTATTTATTTATTTTTGAGTAGTTGAATTGCTTTAGGGAGTAGGCAATTTCAGACACAGTCTGTGGCAACCTCACACTACCAATGCAAGTTAACCAGGAATTTACTTAATGGAATAGCTCACCAATAATGAAAAGGGTCACACTTTATTTTGATGATCCGTTTGTTGAATTTAAATAACTAATTCTCATTGGATTATAAGTAGACTGTTAGGTTGGGGTTAGGGTTAGGGTTAGGGTTGGGGTTAGGGGTAGGGTAAGTGTAAGTTGACATGACTTGCAAAGTTTCTTATAATCAGTTAATTATGTCTGTTGAATTTCAGTATCAACAGACATTAAGTAGACAGTCTACTAATACTCAAATGGACCATCGAAATAAAGTGTTACCATGAAAAGTGCCCTATATTTTACCCTCAAGACATCTTCAGTGTATGTGACTTTTTTTTGGCCCAGTGCTGGGGAAAGTTATTTTAGAAAGTAATGCATTGCAATATTGAATAAGTAACGCATTACTTGAGTTACTTTTTCTGACTTGCTGATTCTTGAATCTCTTTCAGAACTTGCAGGGTTTATTTATTTTTTGTTTTTTTTAAATAGAGGAGCTCTGAAATTATCATGACACAGGATGATCGTCATTTACCTTAAAAAAAAAAAAAACCTTTACAAAAATATCATCCAAAGTGAAGGGAGGGAGGCTACAGTGATGGGTGGCTACATTGTAAAACCCAAAACGTTAAGGTAACTCAAACCATTTGAGGAACCTGATTGCAACAACCCATTTAAGTTCAAAAACTAATCCTAATGAGTACTGTTAACTTAATCCATTTGAGTAAACTAAGAAATCTGAGCACAGTAAAACCCAATAAATGAAGAGAACTCAAACCAACTGAGTATTGTAAAACCAAAAAAGTTAAGGCTACTCAAACCGTTTGAGGTAACCGATTGCTACAAACCATTGAAGTTAAAAAACTAATCTATATGAGTACTGTGAACTTACTCTATTTGAGTTGAAGTAATGAGGTATTTAATAAGATTTTTAGCCCATCATTGATTCTGTTTATTTACGAGTGTAAATGTGTGTAAATGTATATTTTTTTTCAGTTTTTAAATTAATTTCAGTAATAATATTGACTAATATGAAATTATTCGTATGATTTATTTACAATACCGTTTGTAAAGTACTATCTTCTGTCTTTTATCTGTCCTCGAGATTTTATATGAGAGATTTGCATTGTTTACAGAATAAAGTTGATCTAATTGGATTCGCATTGTAAACATTAAATAAAAGTTAAAAAGGTATTACTTTTTATTTCCTATCTTAAGGATTTAGTTATAATACTGCCAAAATCATTCTGCATAAATCCGCAGATTTTTAACAAAATACTCGGCAGAAATAGCAAAAACTGTCCGCAGATTCCATCTGGCCCACCCATTACCTTCAACACTGAGTTCCAAACTCTTTTCAAATGAGTAGAATTAACTTTCAGTAATTTTTGAGTTAACTACACTCATTTCTTTTGATTAAGTTGACTGTTGGGTTCTACAGCGTAGGGCTGTATTGGCGCAAGGCTTTGCGATCGTCAAAAGTGAAGAGTGGGGTGTTGGGGGTTTAATGGCAAGGCAAGGCCATCGGCGAAACTGAAAAACCATGGGAGGCAGCCAGGGGGGGATTGGGGTCTTAAATTGCCAGGGCTCTATGCACTTCTATAGACGCCCCTGGTTCAAAATAATGACAATATTTCTATCACAGAAATGTAAGTCTCTGTCATCTTCCTTTCTGTCTGTTTCTGCATGCTCTTGTTGGGTGCGGGCCTCAACGTGACCACAATCATTTTAATTCAGCAATTTATTATTATTTTAAATTGAATTAACTAAACTTAAAAGTAACTCTCATTATTATTTTTTTTTAAAGTAACACAGATATTATCACTTAATTTTAAAAAGTAATGCGTTATTTTACTCGTTACTTAGAAAAGTAATATTATTACATAACTTGCATTTATTGTAATGTGTTACCTCCAAGACTGGTCAAGCCCAGCCTCCATGTTACTTTTTATTAACGTTTCTTTTTTCTTTCAACATAAAATACAGCAGGCTACAAACCAAAAAGAGCTCGGCCTATTCATCTCAAAGAGATGATGTGATTAAACATTTAGTTACCAATTACTGACCCTCAGAAGGACTGTCTGTTGAAGACAAAATAAGACATTTTGAACAATGCTAGAATCTGATAAACACTGACATCCACAGTATGGACCAGAACAAAAATACAACTGAAGTAAATTGCTACCACTTGTCAAAATATCTTCCCATGTGTTTAACAGAAGAAAGAAATATATATTGGTTTGAAACAAGTAGAGTAAATGATGACAGAATTTAAATATGTTTAATGGAAATTTCCCTTTAAGAAGTAAGTAGGTAAAACATCCTCTTGACGTACAAGAGCATTCTCATCTAGAGATTATCATTGTTTGTTTCTAAGTGAGTGAACGAGGATGACAAAACGGCAAAGGTAGATGAAGAATCCAAGGCAAAAGGTGAGTGTTAATAAGAAAACCTGCTCTTCTGAGGGGAGTTGGAGAGGTAATTATGTAAATCCCACTGTTCACAATCTGGCCAGTTGTTTCCCCATTGGCCTTGCTGCCGTCACTGCAATGTTCTGTTGCTGTGTGATTTATGGCAGGCTGTTCTGTGCATGGCCAGCTTGGTATGTGCTACTGATGCCATGCCAATGCAAAAATAAAAGGAGATGCAATCTGAACCAATAGCAATTTTTGGGACCGCAACAACCACAGTGGAAATGAAAACTGACTTATTCCCATGTCACTAGAAATCTGTAAGACTTTCTTTTACAAAGCTTAAAAGATAATATTCACATAAATGTCTCTGTGATTTTTGATTTGTCTTCTTTTGGGGGGGCAGCAAATCAAAGGTTACCAGATCATTATTCTTTGTCACCTCAAAGGAAATCCTGTGATTTTTAATGACCACAGAGAGTAAAGTCCTCAAACATAACTGTTCATCATAGTAGCTAGACTGTGATAGATTCATCAGATATGCAGGGCACCCTGCAGAGGATTGCAGGGCTCAACAGTTAGGACTGCCCGATGGCCCAGGGACAGTGTGAGAGATGCTCGGGACAGTAGACAGAATCGGAAATAGCAATTAACTTTTCTTTTTTGGTGGGGCCAGTGAAACATTTTGGCAGGGCAAGTAAAAATCTAAACCATTGGTCAAATCGGGCCAGTAGAAAAAATCCTTAGTGTTGAACCCTGGATTGTATTATGTGCACACAGCATTGTTTTAGATATTTGGTAAATTATATTGCAAAAGCATTCATCATAAAGCAGTTTTGTTGTTGTTTAGAATCATTAGGTTCAGTTATTTTTAACCAAAAATACTTCACAGAAGCCCTGAGGATTGCTAAAGCAGGTTCTAAACTATCAGTTCTGCATTTTACTGGAACTCTTTGCTGGAGCATTTTACTGGAACTCTTTGCTTACTCTTTGCTCTAGTTCTGCCTTCAACACCATCGTCCCATCACTGCTCGAACACAAACTGACCCAGCTCTCTGTTCCTAGCTCTGTCTGTCAGTGGATCACCAGCTTTCTGACAGATAGACAACAGCTAGTCAGAATGGGCAAAATCACATCTGACAGCCGCACCATCAGTACTGGTGCCCCCCAAGGATGTGTTCTCTCCCCACTGCTCTTCTCCCTGTACACTAACGACTGCACCGCAAAAGATCCCTCCATCAAGCTCCTGAAGTTTGCGGACGACTGTTATTGGCCTCATCCGGAACGGTGACGAGTCTGCATACAGACAGGAGGTGGAGCGGCTAGCTTTATGGTGCAAATACAACAATCTGGAGCTGAACACGCTCAAAACGGTGGAGATGATAGTGGACTTCAGGAGAAACCCCCCTCCACTCCCCCCCCACTCACCATCATGGACAGCACTGTGGCTGCAGTGGAGTCATTCAGGTTCCTGGGCACCACCATCTCTCAGGATCTGAAGTGGGACACTCGCATAGACTCTAATGTGAAGAAAGCCCAGCAGAGACTGTACTTCCTTCATCAGCTGAGGAAGTTCAACCTGCCACAGGAGCTGCTCGTGCAGTTCTACTTAGCTGTCATCCAGTCCATCCTCTGCACTTCAATCACCGTCTGGTTCGCCTCAGCAGCCAAATCTGACCTCCGTAGACTACAGCGAATAGTCCAGACTGCTGAACGAATCACTGGCACTACCCTTCCTACATTTCAAGAACTGTACTCTTCCACAGTGAGCAAAAGGGCTCGCAAAATCACCCTGGACGCCTCGCACCCAGCACATTTCCTGTTTGAACTGTTACCGTCTGGCCGGCGCTACAGAGCACCGAGCACAAAAACTGCCAGACACAGGAAAAGTTTCTTTCCTCAGGCCATCTAACTAATGAACAGTTCATATTTTTCCTATTGTGCAATAAACGTGCAATACTTTCTCATACGCACTTGTACACAGCACCTTATAATAATATACACTGCAATACTTCTTACGCATCTGTACACAGCACCTTATAACAATATACAATGCAATACTTCTCCTGACGCATTTGTACACAGCACCTTATAACAATATACAATGCAATACTTCTTACGCATCTGTACACAGCACCTTATAACAACATACAATGCAATACTTATGCTTTTGCACACAGCACCTTATAACCTGTATATTTATAACAATCTGTACATACATTTCAACATCCAGATTGTTGGACTGCATCTCTGTTTAATGTCTATTGTCTTCTTTGATAATATTTATTCTGTGTTGTCACTTGTCACTTTATGTACACTGGAAGCTTCTGTAGCCAAAGCAAATTCCTTGTGTGTGTGAAGCACACTTGGCAATAAAACTGATTCTGATTCTACCTCACTTCAAGTGGAATCATTGGTACCCCACTCTGCTGGCTAGATTCTTACCTCACCAGCAGATCTTTCAGGGTTGTTCCTTTCAGGGTATCCAAAGCACATCACCTGGTCACAGAGGTAACTCAAGGAACATTGAGTTTTTTCAGTTTATACCACATCTCAAGGAAACCGATGACTTGTTTCCAATGACAAATCTTAGCATTGTTATACTGATGATACACAGCTCTACAGTATCTTTCATTTTAGCCAAATGATCCAACGGTAGGTGCCCAGATCTCACACTGCCAGGAGGATATCATGTAACAATATGCAAAAACTTGTAAATGATTGTGTTAAATGAAACTGGACTAAAAACAAACTACAAAAGGTTGATTCCAACCTTTTAAAAATGCAAATTACTCTAATAAACCACATAAGAACAGGCACTTTCAGGTATACAAGTGTCTAAAAGAGTACATGAACAATAAATGGAATAATCCAGCTTTATAAATTTGCCCAACTATCTGGTCAAGGCCTTACAGTTGAAAAAGGAAATTTATTTTTAGTGCTCCCTGTAAGTGGCTGTCAAAATTGTGTTTTGGGCAGGTGGGCAACAGTGCTAGACTGGTTTATCAAGGTCACTCTCTTGGTGAAAAACTCTGTTTCTGTCATCGGGCCCTTTTTAGAGATCCTAAAAAAAAATGGAGCAGATGTTTTTCTATGTAGCATTCCTCATGACCCAAATCTATCCTTCTGAATGTTTCCATCCTGGTTTTGGGGTCTTCATAACTTAAAACCCAAGAATATGTAATGCGTAATATGTGTGTCGGTGGTATCTCTACAGTATTTGCCGAGTATTAATCAACACTATGGATAATAAAGACACATTGTGCACCCTTGAACAAGGCATAAGAGTGTGTGTAGACTTTATAATAGAGCTATGCACAGCACAGTATTGATTGTTCACAAGCATTGTTCCATTCAAACGGCATTAAGCTGGAAGATGATAGTGATGTGAATAAAGCTTACTTCTATCAATCAATAAAGAGTGTTTTACGAGCTGCATTAGGAAATTCTCTTAAAATCTACTCTCTGTCCTTTGTACATGCTAATACACATGACAAACTATGCATGCTATGGAAGTACGCTCTAATTTGCTACTGTAGATTAGATGTAGGGCATTAAAATGTACGTTAAGTAGCTTAAAAAAACACGTGTATGAAGCCCCCCTTGTGCAGTTTGTCGTGCTGAAATGACATTACCTGCAGGGATTCACTAGACGTGGGACAATATTTTTAAGCTTTACACTACTAGCATAGCAAAAAAAGTGACATTCAAACTCCCATTTTACAAGCTGAGATAATGGGAAAATCAATATCTGTATAGACAAGGAGCAATATAAATCTGATGCCAGAGAGACATAAAAAAAATAACAATAATAAAATAATCATTGGTCCAGCTCAAGGTGGAAAGATTTAATGAGGACGAAAAGTAATGGCTGAGTCCTTTTTTTTCCTTAGTGAGTCAATTATAGTTTAGGCACTCACTAAAACTCACTAGTATCAGTGTAATTTGCATGAAACTCAAGAGGTCATCATTCTGATATCTTTCAACCTCTGGCAGCGTAGCTTCTTACACTACTGTGGATTTAATTAGTTTTAGCTACTTTTACTGCCACCTTTGGTTTGGTTTCATTCGGTTTTATTTAAATAAGTGTAAATGCTGCCATCTGAATCAAGGTGTGCACTAAACAAGTCATCTTTTCAGCTGTCTTGGTCCACTTACAAACAAACGATGCTGTGATTTGACTGAAATTTGAATGAAACAAAGACCCGACAAAGAATCGTTTCAATTCATCCAAACTGATATTGCTATCAAAGCTTTCAGCAAGTCTGCACATCTCATTTAAAACCAAAACTGAAAACACACGAGAAAAAAAAATGAATAAATAAATAAAACTTTATAACAACCTTAATAACTGTCAAACAGGATATTTGATGAATATTCATAAAGTGAGATGAACCAAAAGAAACCATCTGCAACACTCAAGGGCAAATCTGATGCTCGGAATGACAGCTGATGAAAAGGTACATTCAGATTGAACAAAGTGATTAAAGTACTATGCTGTCTCCATAACACTCTTTCTATGCACATATGATAAAGACATTCAGAAAACCACACCACGCTTTTGACCACCTGTGCATGAGTTGTTGGCATTCAGCAGCATCCCATTTAACATAACACTTAACAAAATTAACGAATACTTTTTATTAAGCTCCCACAAACACAAGTCCACGATATATTCAGTAATATCTTTCAAGTTTGAAATATCTGAGCAGGGGTATAATGTCAGCGAATGTCCTGATGCCACCTAAATAAATATGTAAAAATGACAGCAGTAAGAAAACTTACTTTGCTTACCAACTCTGCAACTTGGCTCTCATCAAGCAGAGTCTCATCACTTTTATTTATATACAGCAGCTTAATGATAAAAAAAATTATGTAATGACAAGTTTAGAAGACTGATTTATAGTAAATAGTTATAAAGTGGGATGGGAACCGAAACTGTACTTTATCGATATCAGTGCTAAAATATAAAAGCCTGAAGTATCGATAAGCGCTGGCGTCAACGGTTTTGCTTTCAGTACTGGAGAATTATTGCTGAATAAACTTTACCTACAGTAGCATAACTTAACTGACCAACCTTTTCTAATTTGTGATATTTGATATTTCAAATATTCCAGTGAAGGCTCACGCTAGCGCAAACACGTAGCTTGAGACACAGCTTGTGAGCTTTCGCTTAATAAATAAATAGAGTGGGGGAGAGAACCAAGCGGTCAAGATGTTGTATTTCCTGAACAGACACCGACAATGCTCGTTGCAACAAACGCAACAATTTGTTTTCTTGAGCGGAAACGCAAGCAATCTGGCTAAGCATCTCTCAGTGCATTAACTACAGAAAGACATATGAAAGTTTTCTACTGCCTAGCTACAAACGCCCCATTCACGGAGCGTCAGCGTCAACGCTTCCCATTCACTTTGAATGGGTGACGTCAGGCTTTGCCGAACTGCATTCTGGATCCGTCGGCGCCGCTTCAGAGGCGTTGCTCGCTGCAGGAGTTGGGACTTTCTCAACTTTTCAAGCGCCAACGGAAGCGTCAGCCAATCAGATCGCTGTATGCAAATACAACAGCCCAGACAGTAGCCGATTGTTGACTAATTTCATTGGCCGACGCTGCTATGACGGTCGCGTCAGCCCCAACTTCAGACACGCCCTCTGTCGAGCGTTGACGCTGAAGCCTCGTGTAAATGGGGCGTAACGGTACATTATCCACATCCTTATGCTAGCAGTCAATCACATAAGGTCTATCTAAATTAGTATAACATTAATAGTTTATTACACACATTCAGTTACATTAAAAACTGTATTTTTTCTGCAGTAGCCTAAATAAATCTTAAACATTGAAATGCTTTTATTTCACTGTATTTACGAATAAAGCCTGTGAATAGTCTTATAATGAACTATATAGGTTAATCTAAGGATATCCAGCTGATTATTACTGTGCGTTCACACCGCAGGTGGTGAGAGCGTCAAAGTTCGCTCTGGTCGCTCTGGCCACCCTGGCGACAGCGCTGTCTGCCTTCAGAGCTCCGGTGGTGAGAGCATTAACATTCGTTACATTGATCTTGTATTTAAAAGGAGCCATTGCAACATTATCAGCAAATTCACTTACATTCCTGCATAAAACATGCTTTCTAGCATGAAAATGTTGCACGATTTTTATCAGATTCATTTAACAATGGAAGATCAAGTTGTTGCGTGTGCTGTGGCTTATATGTATGAAATATTCTGAAGCAGCAACACTGTTTCGTACTGTCGCATGAAATTCACACTTCAAAGAAAAAATATATATATAACATTAATGCACATCAGTAACTCACCACTAACTTTTTTAATGTACGTCCCTGTAAGAATACATCATAAATAATCGGAAATACAACGACAATATTAAAACCACAATATTAAAACCCTTGGGAACAATATTAAAACCCTGAGAACAACTGTGGTCGGAACCAAAGTTCACAGTGACTGTGTTCTCTGGATTCCTCTCAAGTAGTGGACTTCTACATTCTGATTGCTTGCCGCCGAACAGCGTCATAGCTCATTACCATAAAGTTGACTTGATTTCAACTCTATTCGATTCCCACACCGGCGAAGACGTGCCGCGCTGCTCCTCGCTGCCGGCTCCCATTGAAAATAAATGACTTCCAGCTACTTTGACGCTCTTGCTGAACATACGGTTAAACTGTATTTTGCAACTCAAAGAGAACTGCAGGTAGCACAATAAACCAAGAAAGAACTCGACTTGTAAGAACTCGGCAAACATGTTGATTTTTCTCCAGAAGAATGGTTGAAAATGGAGTCATTTTCCTTCATACCTTTGTACGTTCTTTTACAGGATTTAAAAAAAAAAAAAATTGTTTTACAATTATTAAAAATGTAATAATACATTTTTTTTGTTAATTCTGTTCAATTTGTTGGGTTTTTTTCATTAAAAAAATACTTCAAAAAGTACAGATAACAGAACCGTTAAAGTACTGAACCGATAACTGGTGTTGATAAAAGTAGTAACACCGTTAAAACCTTAATACACATCCCTAGTTAAAAAGCAAGCTGAATCTCAATATTAAGCATGGCAAAGCTGTGAAAGTGTGGCTTTGAATTAAAGTTAGTAGAGTTAGTTTCTGCTGTAAAGTGTTCCCATCTCAAAACAAGACAAATCTATGAACCTTTTTCACATTTCCGGATTTCTCAGTCATGGAAATTGTTAGATAAACTTAGAGAGCACTGAATGGGAGAATACACCACAAATAGATTTTTGCATTTTCATTTGCTCAAATGGCAACAGAAGAGTTACGCATCAGTGTTCTCACGAGAAAAAAAAAAAA
>CAIGQQ010038318.1:1435321-1462920 GCA_903798035.1 Danio albolineatus
CAAAGCCTCCTGACCCACTGGGGTAGAACGAACTTCCAATGCTTCCTGAACCAAAGCTCCAGGTCCTCCGCTGCTACATGGTTTTTGTCCCTCCATCCCTCCCCCTGTTCCGCCTCCGCTCCACCTCCCGCCTGATCTATGTTTGGAGCGTCTGGTATCCGCTCCTTAGAGGGGGGGTAATGTCACGATCACCAGCCATCTCTCCTCTGCCAGAGATCGCTGGTTCACACTTCCGGGAACTACAGATCAGCCAGTTAACGAACTACAACTCCGGTCATGCAACACACACACACACACACACACACACTCCTGCTCCATATCACTACTGATTGCACACACACCAGCGGAGGACCATCACGACTGATCACACACACGACATAAGCAGCACACACACGCTCATTGCCTGTAGCGAGATTACCTTCTGTTAAGTGACTTGCAACTGTATTTCTTTGTCCCAGTCTTTTCCGTGTTTTTGACCACAGCCTGTGTAGTTTGATATTCCTAGCCTGCAGCCTGCCATATGACCTCATGCCTGTATTGACTACGATTTTTGAACTGTCCTTGTAAGTTGCCATACTGTTTTTATTATTAAATAATCTGCAATTGGATCCTCGCCCCGTTGTCTTCGTCACACCTGCTCTGAACGTAACAGCTATGTAGTCAGAGGTACGTATGTCTGCGCTTAATTTTTTAAATAAACACTATGGGGTTGTATGGGGCGCCATTCCTTTTTGCCCTTACCAGCTGACCACTTCCGTCCATGTGGATGACTTTCCCGCTAAAATCAGTTTGTTCCGTTAGCTCATCATGTTCGTTGGCAGACTTGAGATACAGAGGAGTTGACCACGATGACGAGGTTTGAGTACAGTGAACAGCGATTCCAGAAAACAGGTTTGACAAACAGAATTCAAAAAATAAAATAAACCAGTAAAAAACATGGTGAGAACGCGGAAAGTCTGAGAACGTGGTAAAAATGAGACAAAGGCTTTTAATTTTTTTCTGGATTGCTTTTGAAAATTGTTGGTTGAGCTTAGGAAAGTTTGTGCGTAGGTCAATCGATAAAATTGGTTGGGTTTAGGGAAGGAGGAGGGTGGGTCAATCGATTGGTTGGTCAGTCAGTCATTAGGCAGCGGCCTCTGGTGTGTTTATGCGAAAATAGCAGGCGCAAATGGCACTCGCTAGAGAAATTTGAGATCTCAAAAAGCGCACACAGCGGTCTCTTGGATCCGAAAAACAAAAAGTGCAAAAATACGTACCTCCCGCAACGTATTTTGCAGCCTCCAGAAATGTACATGGGACTACGTTTTCAGAATGAGCCTGGGTTGTCATTTTGTAGATGATCTGCTGGAAAATCTTTTTCTTTCCTTATTTTTGTGTGTGTGTGTAACTAAGAAAGATAAAAATGATAGGTTTTAATGTTTTGACATGTTCGTCACTGTCTCTATTAGCTCAAAAATATCAAAAATATAAGGTACACAGAAAGTATGTATAAATCATGCAGGGAAATACAAGAGATTTAGCAGAGACATGTAAACACTTCAGAAATAAGCAAAACTCAAAGTTTTACAAAGTTAAGGCAATAATTAAAAAAAACAATTTAAAAAATCAAACATTATAAATTATACAACAATTTAAAAGCAAGTGGAATAAAGGAGGGTTCATGATGTTTAGTTTTACACCTGGGTATAGCAAATGTACTATGTCGCCAAAGAAGTTGGGATGACTGTGGCTGGAAACAATGCAGTGGTGATAAACTGTCATTGAGTATTTTAGTGAGAGTACGCATGGTGGCTTCCTCACACCTTACACTCAGTGTTGTAAAAGTTGAAGTCGGAATACCTATTATCCGACAGCATCATTTTTTGGATCTTCTCTAAATCTTCAGAGACACCTTTAGGTAGTCCATGCCAGACCATTTTTTTGGAACCGATATAATGTCGATACCTATATTCTGAGTATCAATCAATACAGATCCGATCCCAATACTGTGCCGTCTTCAAATAATATATCTTCTTTAGTGAAAAATAACAGACCTATAGGCCTACTATACCAGCCTGATCTCACGAGAAAACGTAAGTATTTTACGTTTTGGCAGTTTAGTGGCTAATTCGTATGAATTCGTACGAGTTCAGTCGTACGAAAATTTACGATTTAAAAAAGGAGGCGTGGCACCTAACTCCACCCCTAAACACAACCGTCATTGGTTGATGAGCAATTCGTACTGAATAGTACGAATTACATCGTACGGATTCATACGAATTAGCCACTTTTTAAAAAGTTATGAATTGGCAGTGAGATAGCGTTGACTATACATGACAGACGGCGCGATCTAACTAAAAACATAAGCCTTTGTGTGTGTGAAGAGCAAGTAATACCCTCTCTTCTCCAGTATTGTGGATGGGATCTGCTGATAACAGACACAGCGCAACATGATTTGGAAACAGCAATGAACTCTTTGTTGCAGGTCAAAATGAACCCATTTAATGCAAAACTAAATGCATTTCTCCACTTATTATTTAAACTAACAGAAACAAATAGTCTTGGAGAAAGTTTTCCAGTTGTTATGAACGTGACACGCAGCTTGAATTGTGAATGAACGGAGAATGATTGACAGGCACATCGGCGGGAAGAGCTGAAGTAAACACTAATTTAAGCACTTGAATATTAGTCTGTACATTAAAATAAAGAATAACTTCAAAACATTTGGGATATAGTAGTAGCAACTTTCTAGTGCCTTATAATAGGCTACCTTCATGGCTTGGTTGGCTTATAAGCAGTAAATATAGCACATGCGAAAGATTGGATTTGAATTGGTACCTGCTGGCCGATACCCGATCCAGCAAAAATTTGTGGTATCGAACCGATCTTCGATTTAAGTATCGAGATCGGTGCATCCCTATCAGGCCCGGATTAAGAATTCAGAGGCTCCTGGGCACAATGTCTTGTAGGGCCCCCTACCTGGCCGCTCCCCTATAGTTGAATCAAAAAACAAGATTAATATAATATTTTTGAAATAAAATGTATCTATAATGTATTTCCAGCATTTTTTTAAATAAATAATATACAGTACATATATTTCTAGTCTACAAAGATTTAACTTATTTTTAAAGCATTTAAAGCATACTTTGAAAAAAAAACTAATAAAACTAGTAAAAATTAATGGATTTTAATGTACTTGTTCAAGTTCACTGAAGCTGTACTAAAATATATACATTTAAGGGTATTTTTAATGTATAACTTCTAAAAACTTATAATGTATGGTTTGGATATAACACCTCTTCAATCCAGTTCTATGACTCTGAGTCTTCCCTAATACACACACTTATTAATAAATCCTACTTGTCTTCCTCATGCAAGAATAGACAAAATCTGATCTTTAGTGGGGGGAAAAAGAAGAAAGTGTTCATCAGAAGCTGGATTCGAACCGGGTTGATGATTGATGGCGTCAAAACTTCATGCCATTCGCAAGCTGCGCCACTCACGCTGCTGTCAGGGATGTTGCCTCTGTCAATCAAACAGTTATGGGCGGGAATCACCGAACTAGCTTATTCCAATGAGGTGTGCTATTTGCACTTAGCCAAATTAGACACTCCAAAATCTGCTTTTTTTTTCTCCCTTGCAGGGGCACCAAGTGCGCACGGGCCCCTGAGCCTGTGCCCATAATGCCCATTGGTTAATTCGGCCCTGATCCCTATGAAGAAACTTCTGATAAGAGGTCAAACTCCTGCTGCAGGAAACATCACAAATTTTCCTTGAAGGTGTGACAAATTGAAGAAAACACTACAGATAAAAACCGCCCACATCAACACAGAAAAGTTCATAATCATGAGAGAAAATGATTTTCCCCTGCACAAAGAAACTGCTCCTTGAATTTGGATATGAGTGGACAGCGCTTTTATTCATACTGTATGTTGTGTTCAAATCCATTTGAACGAGCCGTAGCTGAAAAATGACTGAAGTGGTTGTAACAATACGTTGAAGTGGAATGCACAATTTCTGGAGAATAGGCCACAGCGTATTCCTTCACAACAGGATTGACCTAAAAAAAACTTCCATCCAGACAGAGTAAATAAGCATGACATGAGCCATTGGGCAAAAATACAAAGCAATTCACCTGCACTTCAAAGCATTAGAACGACAGGTAAGAACTTTGTTAGGAGACCAATGTTAGACGAATGTTTTGTCTAACAGCTCAAGAGAAAATGCTGAGAAGGCAATACTAACAGATTAGAAAGTATTCACTGCTCTCTAATAAACTCTCACAAACACACTCAAACAGTGAAAGCGAAAGCCTAGCAGAGCCGTTTCTGACATGATTGTGATTCAATCCTTTAAATCCACGGTGAAAAGTAACTCGGGTGGAACAGCGGTGTGACTAAAAGGCTTTTGTGAAGAATGAACTGAAATGCTTGTTCTAGCCGAACTTCTGCAGGAGAATGGAGGGCTGATTGAGAAATGATTGGGTGCTTGTACATGAAGGTGCATGGAGCTGAGGGAAGGGTGAGTGCACAGCAGGCATTACGGAAACAAGTGGACCACAATGTTTCGAATCACATAATTTTGACTATCTTGGCAAAAACATCCTTCAACATCTATTTAAAAAAGATTTAAGAGACTAATAGATATTATAACAAATCAAGCAGAACAGAGAGAAGACGAAAAATTCCTTTTTAATTCCTTGTTTTTATTGTTGTGATTATTTTTATAATTGTATGTACTTCATGTAAAGCTCTTTGAATTACCATTGTGTTTAATCTTGCCCTGCAGTGACTAGATAAAGTGACAGAGAAAAGGAAAGTGGACATAAGATCATTTTTCAGTGCACTTAAACGCCAATAAATACAAAAAGTTAACATAATAAGGCAATTTGGCTTTAAGAATGGGTGATTATGAAAATACTAATGTCACAATATTCACAGGAAAAGGAGAAGGAAAATATTGAGGGACAGCAGAGGACGGTCAATCAGATGTACAGTGTCAGGTAAGGGAGTGAAGGGATAATGACACAATGTTTATTTGGATGAGCAGTTTTAGTAATGTTCAGCAGATGAACCTCACAGGCTCACCAATTTACAGTATGAATTGTCCATTTAGCAAGTGTAATGTAAACAAGTTAGTTATTATGAGTTTAGAAAACATCTCTTCCTGCATTTCTTCTGCTTCAGGAGACCAAACACAACATAAATAATCTGAAGAAAAATCTGCTGTCATTGAACCTGAGTCTCCATGCTGCAATAATAATGACAGAGCCAAAGTTTTTAACTGGGGACATATCTTTAGAAGTACAATTTGACTGTATTATTTGTGTCCCCCTCAAAAAATTGCTCAAGAAAAAAATTATATTTATTGTCCCCCCTTAGTGTTAAATGAGATTTACGCCCTTGCCTGCTAGTTTAATGTCTTGATTTAGTTTTAATGCAATTGTAGATTTTTTCTTTCATAAAAATTCATATTTTATATAGTGATTGTAAACTTTAGCGCATGGTAAAATGAAAGTGAAAGTCATGACATGTGGCCAAGCATGGTTAATCATACTCTGAATTTGTCCTCTGCATTTAAACCATCCAAGCACACACACAGCAGTGAGTAGACACACACACCATGAACACACTCCCAGAGCATGTATCATTCAGGGAGCAGTAGGGGATTGGTCATTAGATTAAGGGGTTTACTGTACTTCAGCTCTGTGTTTGAAGCTGGTGCTGGTACTTGAACCTGTGACCTTTCAATCACAAGACCAACTCTCTAAGCATTAGGTGACGGCTAAAATGTGCTTTGGCTTGTATAAATTCTAAAACCGCAGCACATAATTTCAGTACTGGCATAAACACAGAATTCCATGACAGTATTATGGAATGTACATTAATCAGAAATGCCACAAATATAAAAATAAGCAATGAAATATGTCATGCGCATGGTGTTGATTAAATAAATCTCAAGAAAAACTAAGTTATTTATATAATTTTTTTTGGGGTCTGAGTCAATCTGTGCGTCAATATTAGCACATGTACTGTAAATGCCACTGTAATTTGTCATTTTCCCAGAGAATCTGTATGAGTGTGTGTGTTTATTTTTCCACAGACCTATAAATCAAATTTACAGCTATGGTGTAGTAACACTCTACTGCACAGCATATGCCTGGAGCAACATGAAATCATCATGAGTGATGAGTTTTAGAAGTAGATCTGATGTGTTGATTGTGAGTAGGAGACACAACATTATAATAAATCATTAGAAAGTCTCACAGTTTCACTTTAAAATGATATACATGTTTTCGAACGTCAACATCCTATGAATCAAATAAAACTAGAAAAATAATTTTAAAAATTAGTTGGTTAAGCTGGTTTTAAGCTGCTTTTTTTAGTTTTTTTTTTTTTTTTTTGCTGAAGGTCTATTAAAATTAAACGTGTAACCCCCTTTTTTAATCAATATATTCCTTGAAGGGAGTCTTGAAAGGAAGTCATTCGACATTTGCTATCAGTTTGTTTACTGTGTGTACACTGTAAACCAGAATCGGAAAATAATGTTTTAATGTTTAATTAATGTTGAGTTTGGAGCATTATGTAGATATCTTGGAGTTCTAAGGGTAACACTTTATTTCGATGGTCCATTTGAGTATTAGTAGACTGTCTACTTAATATCTGTTGATACAAACATTCAACAGACATTTAACTGACTAAAAGAAACTTTGCAAGTACATGTCAACTTACACTAACCCTACCCCTAACCCCAACCCCAATTTAACAGTCTACTTATAATCTAATGAGAATTAGTTGCAATTTAACTTAAATTCAACAAACGGACCATCAAAATGAAGTGTGACCGTTCTAAGACCGTTATCCGCTGAGTCTTTGCAGTTATAAACATAAACTCAGAGTCTTTTTTCCCCAGTTAATTTTGAATTCAATGTAGTTTACAGTATAGTTAACCTAGGTTTTATTTATTTAAGAGATACACATATCTGCTCCAACCGGGATATGTCGTCCTCTGCATGAGACTTTGGAGTGAATCAATCATGAAGTTAAAAGTGTCATTACAAATCCAAGTGTTTAAAATTGACCACTTTGAAGGGTCCTTCCGAATTAATGAATTTGAAGGGTACAACTAATGGATAGTTTGGTGTCTTTTCACATTTTATAACCCCAAATAAAATATTATGACAGGTAGATAGACATTATGCAAAAAGACTGAACATTATGCTATATACAGCAGGGAAAATAAGTATTGAGCGTGTCGTTGTAGTTTTTTCCGCTGGGAATGATATTTCTAAAGGAGCTGTTGACATGGAATTGAACCAGATTTTGGTAAAAACTAGGGCTGTCAATTGATTAAAAAAAATAACTAATTAATCACACTTTTGTTTGTGATTAATCATGATTAATCACGAAAAGCCATATTTATTACAGAAATAAAAACACAGGCATGTAAGTGCCATTTGAATTTTAAACCAATCAATGCCAATAACAAACTAAAATTATTTCCATGTTGGATTCTAAGTGAACTGCAAAAAAATCCAAAATACAGGCATTGCAAATATGGAAATTGGAAGAAAAAAATAATAATAATAAAGTATTGAATATAAACAATTGCCACTGCGTTTAATGCGTTAATTTTTTTAACACGTTAAATATTTCAAATTAATCAGTGTGCGTTAACGCGCTAATTTTGACAGCCCTAGTAAAAACACAAACAATACAAACATAACAATACAACAAACCATCTGAAAAATAAGTTATGTGTAATAACAACAGAATGACACAAGGAAAAAGTACTGAACTACTGAAATGTGTTAATACTTTTTACAAAAGGCTTTTTTTTTTTTTTTTGGTGCTGGCAGCTTAAAGGAGAGAGGTCTGGCTGCAGACTTGGTGCAGTGCAATCTGAGCTACATCCAACGCTTTTTAATGGTCTCACCTAACCCCACCCCCTAACCCTACCCCTCACAGTGACGTCACTAGCTCCATTAAGTGCATTGTGTCTGACATTGCATCGTGAGAGATGCAGTCTCAGCTTGCATCACAAAGGCTGCATCCAGATACTGTTGGCTTAAAGACGCCTCTCATGTGGTGAAGGACATCATACGAATTGTTCAGGTGTGAGTTTTTCACAGACTTCAACAGAGTGTAAAAACTCTGATGTTTCTGTGGGTCTCGTCTATCAAATCTGAGCTTTAATTTGTATCTTATAATGGATTCAAGTCAGGTGATTAGCTGCACTCTTCTACAGCTTAATTTTCTTTCCTGAGTTTCCTTGGCTGTGTTTTGGATCCTTGTCTTGCTGAAATGTCCATCCTGATGGACCCTGGTCATCCTGATAATGTAGATGTTGGACTGAAGCAGCTAATATTAATTTACAATGACGAAGGGCAGAGAGTTGCTGAATAACTGTTGAGAGAGTTCAGCTGCTGTCTGGACTTTCACAGACTTTCTAAACCTCCCTTTCTTCATGTGTTCAATACATTTTCACTGTGTCATTTCATTTTATCACGCATAACTAAATTTGTAAACTAATTAGATTTGTTTTCTTTAATATATGGATTTCTTTGGTTGTTACCAAGATCCATAAACATAATAAGTGAACCCACTCAGTAATTGTTTCAAGGAAAGCTAATTGTGTTAGCAGCTTGCGCACATGGAGTGTAATTAATGAAATTACTTTGAACATGCAATTCAGAGGTACTTTGACTGATTAATCATCAAGTGATGTGAATCATGCCTCACAACAAGAAGCTCTCTGAGGATATAAAATCAAGAGTGTTTCTCCATGAGGCTGGAAGGGGATACAAAACAATCTCAAAGTGTTCAGACATCTATCAATGGACTGGCTAAAAAAATGGAGATCACTCTGGCTACTCTTTTAGTGTGTGCCTAGAGGAATTCTAAGACACATTACAGAATCTTACAGCAACTGGCAGACATCTCAGTTCTTGAGTCCACCATATGCAAGTCTTTGAATAGACAGGGTGGATGCTCTAATATTATTTGGGCTCTTTTTCATAGAACGGTCAAAGTTTCCTACTGGACTATGTGCAAGTCTGATTCAAAGCTACCAAAAGCACCTGGTTGTATAGTTGCTGCCAAAGCTATTAAATGAACACTCATTTTTAACTCATGTTTCACTGTACTTAGGCTAAACAATTGAGATTTCACAATTCTGATCTCTGGGTCAGGAGCACTTTTATCTTAACTTAGCATACATTGTATCACTGAATTGGATTAAACATTACAAATAGTTTTGATAGTTTTCCTATTTAAAGCTTGAATCCTCTATATGGAAAACATGGATAAATAAAAGTTGTAATTTTTTAGGCTGATATTTCAAGGAACTGGCGCCACGGTGGCGTAGTGAGTAGCACGTTCACCTTACAGCAAGAAGGTCGCTGGTTCGAGCCTCGGCTGGGTCAGTTGGCATTTCTGTGTGGAGTTTGCATGTTCTCCCCGTGGTTGCGTGGGTTTCCCCCGGGTGCTCCGGTTTCCCCCACAAGTCCAAAGATATGCGGTATAGGTGAATTGGGTAAGCTAAATTGTCCATAGTGTATGAGTGTGTATGGATGTTTCCCAGAGATGGGTTGCAGCTGGAACGGCATCCGCTGCGTAATACAAATGCTGGATAAGTTGGCAGTTCATTCCGCTGTGGTGACCCCAGATTAATAAAGGGACTAAGTCGAAAAGAAAATGAATGAATGAATGATTTCAAGGAACTAAACTTTTATTTCAGAGTAATAGGGAGAAATAGGGGGAATAACAGTGTAATCAAGGAATGATATTAATCGATAGTAATGGGCTACGTCCATATATTCTGTAGTTCCTAGTCATATCGGCCTAAAAAATTGCAAAAACAAATATGTTCGGTCAGTCTTAGTACAGTACATGATGCAATGACAGAAGAGTCAAGGTTTAAGTAGAAAAATGATGTAACCTCTTTGTCATTTTTGAGTGAGATGCTAATGGTCTAATCCATTCCAATGGTCTATGCTAAGCTAAGCTAAAAGTGTTCCTGTCAGACCCAGAGATCAGCCTAATGGACTTAAAAATAGTAAAACTCTGCTGTTTCTAGGTGAGTTATAGAATTAGCCTATTGTTTGGAAAGTAGAGTGTTGCTTTAAGTGAAAGCGTTCACAGCTTATTCACACAGCATTTTGAAAATTTAAATGATGTTTTCAATAAAGTGCATTGTGCTTGTGTATTGTGGTGACTTAGATGAGAATTCAATCCCATTACATGACAAACTACTGCATGCTTTTGTGTTTGGTGCACATTACAAACACATTAGGAAGTACAAACTGCAAGCTAAATACGTTATTTAAAGGTTCCTTGAATTTATTAATAGTTCTATTTTGAACTCTATAAACCCAAAGAACAATTTCATGCCTTGCCATAATGATTCTTCATGTATAAATATAGGGTTCTTTATTTCCAGCCATGTTGGTTTTCATACTGTATGTGTGACTGTCAAAGCACCACAGGACTGTTTTTCTGCAGTGTAACCATCAACTACACATGCACACATTGTAACTTGTTTCCTTGTCATTTTTTTTCTAACTGAGCTAATGAGTTTTCTTAATGAGTTAGTAAGTCATTTGGATGGATGGATTTATGGATGAATATTTGAGCAACCAAAAAACATTTATATGTCTATCCTTTATTGAAGGATGGGCAAAATATGGATGGGAAAATGGATAAACATATGGATGGATAGATGGATGGATGGATGGATGAATGGATGGATGGATGGATGGATGGATGGATGGATGGATGGATGAATGGATGGATGGATGGATGGACGGATGAAAAATATAATCCATACCTAATACCTACCCTAAATCTTACCTAACTGTAAATTATGGCTAAAATCAGAGGGGATTAATAGTTGGATAACAATGACATAGAAGCACATGACTGTAACTGTAAAACTACATTTAACTGTAAACTTATCCCTTAAATCTGAGTGGTTGATAGGAATGTGAGCGTCACTGTGACGCAGTCGGTAGCGCGATCGCTTCACAGCAAAAAGGTCGCTGGCTCAAGCCTCGGCTGGGTCAGTTGGCGTTTCTGTGTGGAGTTTGCTTGTTCTCCTCGTGTTCGCATGGGTTTCCTCCGGGTGCTCCCTGTAATGGATTGCAGCTGGAAGGGCATGCGTGGATTGTGTATTTGGTGAAATCACACTAACCATGTATAGATGGCCATTAACTTTAAAAATCAATGTTAAAATAAAAAAAAGTATCAAATGAATGTGTTTTGGTCTTAAGAATGATATTTGAATTCATTAAGGTTCATTTGATGCACTAACTTAAGTGATTCATTGCAATTTTTTATATTTGGTTGAACTGGTTCATTTCAGATGATTAATTCCTAAAGGTTTTCTTACATTTCTCTCCAGTCATTTTTAAAATGTTCTTGTAGACATGTGTAGTACAAGTCAAGACAAGATGGGATTTCTCTATGCCCCTGCATGAGCAACATTTGCACACCACATGCATTATACATCATGAATTGACGAATACTTTTAAAAGATCAAACATAAAATCAGCTCAGTGTACCTGGAGAAGGCCGACCCATGCCTCTCCTCAAATAAAATCAACATAACCTCTACTCTCCAAAGGACAAAAACATGATTCTGAGACAAACAGAGTGATGTGAGTGGGATTAATTATCTCAATTTGAAAAGTGTCCATCTATGTGAACTTGGGAGATACAAACATCTGAGATTTGTCTGTTTATCTTTCTCTTTTTTATTTATCTTATATGTCCATTCATCAGTCTGTTTATCCGTCCATCTTATATGTCAAATATCTCAAAGATACACTGTGAAAAATATGATCAATTAGTCATGACAGCATATGTTTTTAGTGAATAACCTATAAACTAAGTCAACCATGTTATAACCTAATTTTATAAGTTGCAAAAGCTGTTTTAGGGCGATACGACAAGAAGGTCGCTGGTTCGAGCCCCGGCTGGGTCAGTTGGCATTTCTGTGTGGATATTCTCCCCGTCGTTGCGTGGGTTTCCTCCGGGTGCTCCGGTTTCCCCCACAAGTCCAAAGACATGTGGTATAGGTGAATTGGGTATGCTAAAATGAAAGCTTTTTTAAGTCAGGTTAACATAATATAAGTTCAATGGACTCAATTCAGCTTAAACATTTAAGGTAACAAGTTTTTTTTTTTTTTTTAAGTGTAGTCTTACTGGAGTTTCAGTAATGTTGTATATAGTAATACACCTGTACATACACTTGTCCATCTGTATATTTGCATTTAACATTTACTTTTATTTTTTGAATATATTTATTATCTGTTTTTTTGTCCTGCCTCTGTGATTCTGTTGCACTGTAGAAGCTCTGTCACGAAAACAAATTCCTCGTATGTGTGAACATACCTGGCAATAAAGCTCTTTCTGATTCTGATTCTGACATGTTATCTAACAATTAATAGCTCACATGATGTTCTGTAGATTACTTCAGGGCTTATTTCAAAATCAGCAGAGGTGTACTTACATGTGAATAATAACTTTGCATTACAGTACAGCAAAGCAAAAAAATCAGTGTACATTTAACTCGATTTGAGTTTAATTTAACACTCCTTGGGTGTACATATGGCTCCCTCCATTTTGGATTTAAAATAACACTTTCTAAAGTTTGAAATTTACTCAAGAGTTCATTTTAACACAGTAAGAGTTTATTCTTACATCAAACTGGAGTGTGTGTAACCCTTCAAAGTGTTAATATATTACTTTGATTTTCTATATTATCAAATGGTGTGTGTGACAGATGTGATCAATTATGTTGAAAAATAGTTTTAATTTATTAAATGTTCATTAAGGGCACCACGGTGGCGTAGTGAGTAGCACGTTCGCCTCACAGCAAGAAGGTCGCTGGGTCGAGTCCTGGCTGGATCAGTTGGCATTTCTGTGTAGAGTTTGCATGTTCTCCCTGTGGTTGCGTGGGTTTCCTCCGGGTGCTTCGGTTTCCCCCACAAGTCCAAAGACATGTGGTATAGGTGAATTGGGTAAGCTAAATTGTCCATAGTGTATGAGTGGGAATGTGTGTGTATGGATGTTTCCCAGAGATGGGTTGCAGCTGGAAGGGCATCCGCTGTGTAAAAAAATATGCTGGATAAGTTGGCGGTTGATTCCACTGTGGCGACCCCGGATTAATAAAGGGACTAAGCCAGGGGTGTCCAAACTTTTTGCAAAGAGGGCCAAATTTGATAAAGTGAAGATGCCCGGGGGCCAATAGTTCCTTCTGACATTTTTTTCACCACAAAAGTTTTATGAAAATACACACTGTTATAAAACTATTTTCATTGTCACAATTACCTTTATTTTTCAAATGGCAATATAACCAAATATAAGACACTCAGGAATGAACAACTTTAAACACACAATTATGCCTTTCTTTCATATCTGAAGAGTCAGATAAAATTGAACAAACTGTATAGAACACCTTACATTTCTATGAGTTTGATATCTATCTTTGCCTCATGAACATTTTAAACAGGAGTTATAAGTAATGCAAAGTGGTCTGTTATCATTAAAGTAAAAAAAAAGTGAATTTTGCTCTTGCCTTCTTAAAGGTCTTTCAGGAAGCCAAAGTTTGCATAACAACTACAGGAAGATTATATTTGGCGGCAAATCAATGCCAAAATTAATCGAGCGCAGCTGTGATGTTTAAACAGAAAGTGAATCGCGAGCAAATTACAGTCCTAAGCGCGAGATCTTCACGCGCGCGCTGAACTGATCCACCTCGAGGAAACGGGCCTCGCGCGCACATCATCATCTGTGCGCACGATGTACGCTCTCGCGAGTGAGGTCATGCCTGCAACGCGCGCGCGTTCAGTTTTCTCCGCTCGCTCGCTGGCTCTTCTCTGCTTGCGCCAAACTGTTTCGATTTTTGTCTTGGGGCGGGCCTTGGTTTACTTGTTATCTCTAATGCTATTGGTTACTCTCCCTTGGTTTATTTATTCTAACAGAGCTAGCGAGCCATAAATAACACATTATGAGATGGAATCTGCGGGCCGTATGAAATCTGACTGCGGGCCGTGATTGGCCCGCGGGCCGGACTTTGGACATGCCTGGACTAAGCCGACAAGAAAATGAATGAATGAATGTTCATTAATCTTTTCAGAAATAATTTCAATACATACAACAAGACATGTTTCAAGTTTAAGTAAAACATACTGGTTTGATCATCACTAATGGGAACTACACTGCATTTTGGGTTAAAAGTTTAACACTGAAAAAAAAAACCTCTTCAATATACGCTCTTTCACACTCATGGATTAAAATGTACTCCATATTTTAAGACTGAACAAAACCAAAAAAATCACACTGTATATTTAACACTGGAATTTTTGCTGTGTACAGCTCTTGTCCATGGGTAGGGCCAGACGGAATCTGCAGGCCTTTTTTGCTATTTCTGCCGAGTATTTAGTTAAAAATCTGCGAATTTATGCGGAATGATTTTAAGAGTATCATAACAAAAACATGAATATATGAAATCAAAAGTAATGCCTTTTTAACTTTTATTTAATGTTAACAATGCAAATCCAAATAGATCGACTTTATTTGGTAAACAAAGCAAGCCTCTCATATAAAATCTCTACCAAAAGACAGAAAATATTACTTTACAAACTTTCATATTAGTCAATATTATTACTGAAATAATAATAAAAAAATGAATAAATATACATTTACACACATTTACACCAGTAAATAAACAGAATCAATGATGGGCTAAAAATCTGCGGATTTCTGCGCGTGCAGATTCCGTGTGGGCCTACCCATGGGTCATAACAATAAATTTAGTCTTTCATATTGTTTAACCAAATACTAAAACAAATATGTTTACAAATATTTATATTTAGAACAAAAAATACTAATAATAATGTGAAAGACATGATTTGAACAATATTGTCTTGTAAAGTCTAGTCTAGTGTTTCAGTAATCAATGATAATCTAATTCAACAATATTGTCTTGTAAAGTCTAGTAGTGTTTCAGTTATCAATGATAATCTAATTCAGGGGTGGCCAACCCTGTTCCTGGAGAGCCACCCTCCTGCAGATTTCAGTTGCAACCCTGATCAAACACACCTGAACCAATTAATTAGGACCTGAACAGCACTTGATAATTACAGGCAGGTGTGTTTGATATGTGTTGCAACTGAAATCTGCAGGAGGGTGGCTCTCCAGGAACAGGGTTGGCCACCCCTGATCAAATTCAACATTACTGTATAACATCAGACATCCTATTTTTGAAAACAGCTCTTCATTAAAGGAAAAGTTCACCCAAAAATGAACATTCACTTACTATATACTTTTCCCTGAGTTGTTCCTAACTTTTATGAGTTACTTTCTTCTGTTGAACACATAATAAGACATTTTTAGAAAGCTGAAAATCGGTAACCATTGACCTCCATTGGCTTTTTTGCTAATTATCTTTTTCAAAAGAAACTCAAAACTGTATGTAACAAGTAAAGGGTGGGTAAATAATGATAGAATTGTCAGTTTGGGGTGAACTATCTGTAATAGGGTTGAGAAAATACAATGTGCCTGTTAAAAATCGATGGTTGAGCTGTGATTGATTTTTTTACGGTACTCTTGAGCATTTGAAATAATTGTTGTGAACCATCATTAGAGCTTTTATACAGTATGATATGGTATGTTTCTCACAATGATAAACTGATTATTTTGGTGTCTAACGCACACATATAAATAAAAACCAGTTAACTTACAACTTACAAATTGCTAACTCAGTTTAAAATTGTAGGTTAGGTGGACATATTTTTGAGCTCAGAGTTGAATTTACTCATAAAAAATTTTCAACTGCATGTTTGGAACTGTTTGTTCAATGAAAGTAAAAAATTCAGTTGAGGAGACTTTAAATTTAGATTTCTCCATATCTTCAAAAAATGAAAAAAAGTTGAGTTAACTTAAAATTTTAAAGCAATCGCCTGCAAAGAAATTTTGAGTTTATTAAGCTTCAGTGTTTGAAGTTGGGCCAAGTCATTCCGTAAAGTATATTTGAATTAAACCAGCCTTTTCGGTCAACCTAAAAAAATTATTTGGCACAACTTCAACCACTGAAGCTTAATAAACTCAAAATTTCAAAAAAAGTTAACTCAACTTTTTATTTTGGGGGATTTAGAGAGTATGTTCAATAAAATCATCAAAATTAACTATGCTTACGATCAACATATGCAGACGATCAACATAAAATGCTTACGATCAGAATAAATCAATCTGCAAGTCATGACTTCACAAAATTGCCACAATGAGAAAATGTATGTGTATGCACTAACTGCTTTAAAATGATTGATTGAGTGTCTTGTTAGTTTTTAGTTGATCAGCTCAACTTCTTTCCACACTCTTTTAATCATGAGTAACGACAAGTTGAAATTATTTTGAGAAAATATCTTGCTGTAAAATAAAACTTGTCATGCACCAGTGGGGTTGACATTCTCAGTGATCCCTTAACACTTGCCCGAGGACATTAATCACAGTTTAGTCCTAGACCCATCTGCTTGAGTCTTTCCAGGACACCCGTTTGTTAATGAACCACGCAGCGTCTGCTATTGATAGAAGCACATCCTCTATTTAAGAAAACGAGACTACCAGGCTGCCCCAGCTATAGACAGACCTTTACTTGCTATGGTTTTTAAGAACAGTTTCCTTATATATAAGCCAAGCGGGCTGGAAAAGTAATAGAAAAGCTTTTGTATCTATAAGACTCTCCAATGCAACCCATGTTCAGAAAACAAATATACCTATAGCAAGATTCTGCAAAATGTTTGGTCACACTTTGGCTGTTTCTCAATTCCAGGAACGCAGAGAACGGACTTGAGTTCTTGTGGAGACCGGTCTTGCCAGGTCACATCGGAAGAACGAACTCGGGAGACTGCGAGAACAGAGAACGCGTCCTGTGAGAAATGAGATGCTGCGTTCTTCCTGATGGTCACATGACCCTCACGCGTCTTTAACCGAAAATTATTTAAACAATACTGCTGGAAGGGCATCCGCTGCGTAAAACATATGCTGGATAAGTTGGCGGTTTATTCCGCTGTGGCGACCCCAGATTAATAAAGGGACTATGCCGACAAGAAAATGAATGAATGAATGAATGAATATGTACATATCGTCACCTTAGAATTATAAGGTTCTATCTGACATTTTTGTCAAAATTGAGTTATTGACGTATTCTTATTAATTGACAACTTATTTACATTATGGGATTTTTTTACATTAATTTGTATACATTTTAAGATTTTATTGAAAAAAAACAAATGTTACACACGTACTGTTTACTATGGAATGCAAAAACTTTTAAACTTAATATCTCAAAATCATTCACAACGCAGACAGAATGATAGATATCTATATATTCTCATAATATAAAAATATATTCTGTAATAAAAGCACTCATCCTGTACAGCCTATTACAGCTTCATACACACCCTTGGGTATCACTCCACCCACATATAGTCACAGCAGATAAATAGACTTACTAGTTTGACAATTACTGCAGCTGTTGGACAACATAATGTACTTTTTCACGCTTTTTTTAGGAGAGAATGTAGTAGTTTAGATTGCAACTATACAATTTATTTGTAAGAACAGTGCCTATTTTAAATATTTCAGAGATTCAGCATGTCGATGGCCATCAGCCTGTCAGATTAAGCAGAGCAAAGACAGTTGCGCCGCAAGATAGAGACCGCATAATAAGTCCTTAGGGGAGAAAAACTATTTTACTGTATATTGTAGTGCTGGATTTATACCATAATAATCTGCTAGTGTTTACTTTGCTTTGGTTTTTTCAGGGTTAATTGTTGTGATCTCTTGATTGCAACAGATAAATACTGGGAAATCTTTGTGTCAGGGTTCTGCCACTTCAGTCTTGTTTTCGGTGGCAGAGTCCAGACACTAGCTCTGTCTAGTCCTGTGTGTTGTCATTGTGTCTCTGTATGAGTGCCGATTGTGGGCGCGCTCGGACCTTGCGCGCTCCCGCTTGATGCGGGCGCGTGAGGTCTGTGCGTGTTCACTATTGCGCGCTCTTGTCCTTGTGATTTGTTTGTCTGCGTCGTGCTTTTCATTTCCCAGCGCCTTTAAGTCTAGTTTCTGTCTTAGTCTTAGTTCTGTTTCAAGTGGCGCTGTGTTGAAACATGCACGCTGCATGTGTGAGCGCATGGTAAGATGTTTTCATTTTATCGTGTGCTTGTGTCTCGCGTTCAGTCCTCTGTTGTTGTGTTTAGCACGTGGTGTGTGTGTTTACACCCACACCGCGTGCTTATGTCATCATGTGAGCACACAGTTAATGAGTTCTCTCATTGGCTGCGTGTTCTAGTCTCTATGTGAGTGCATGGTTTGTGTTGTCATGTGCTCTCCTGTCTATTGTCTGGCCCCACCCTCCTTGTTAACCCATTATTAGTCTATCATGTTCACCTGTTTGTTTGTTAATCATGTCTGCTTTAAATTCTCCTCATGTCTGCTGTCCTGTGCCAGTTCGTCATCGTTTCTCGTCAATGATACTCCAGTCTTGTCCTCCTGTCTTGTTCCAGTCCTGATCCAAGCCCTGATCCCTGGCAGCCTGTTAAGTTTGTTTGTTTATTTGTTTTATTAAAGAGCCCATATGGTGGGTTGAGAACGGTTAAATTTCACTTTTTGAAGTCCCAAACAACAGGATGATATGTATGCAAGGTTAAAAAAAACACTTTCGATGTCTTATAATATCTATTTATTTTTACCTCATTTTCCCACCGACTCCCATATGAATCGTCTGAGCGAGTCTCTTTCCCCCAAGCACCTCCTTTCCGTGACGCTACCACGTCACGTCACCACGTCTTGTCCGTGTCAGCAGCCCGATGCCAGAACATATTGAAAACAAATCACTGCTTTTGTACAACAGCGTATTGCTATATTATTCATCATAACAACAAACATTCAGTAATAATTAACACTTCATGGACTATTGTAAGCCAACAAATAGTTTCATTCGGCAGTAAGCTAAATGGCTACCGCTACATGCTGCACGGAGCAAACACAATACAGACAACTACATCCATATTTACCTTGTTACAGTCAACACGACTGGAAGAACACGCAGGTCCAAATAAACTGGGTATTGATCCATCCTTTAACAACAACCGTGCAACAAATCCCGCATCGTAAGCTGGTAGATTTGTGTAGCTCTCTTCAGAGAGATGACGTGAACACAGCACCGTGTTGAGGATGTAATTCTCAGGTATTTTACCAAAAAAACCTCAACCACTCCAGGTAGGGAAAAGAGATTTCCAGGTAGGGAAAATAACACAGCTTTTCCCTCGCACTTCAGAGCACAGCGTCTGCGGGTCATGATTTAACCGGAATGCCGATAAGTTTAGCAAAGTTATCAGCAGTCGTGTTTTCCGGATCAATAACTCATGACCGAAACATTGTTCCTACACAAATAGCACCTCTTTTCAACCGTCGCAATGTATACAATCGCCTACAACCTTATTTTCCTAAAAATGAGCTTTGCCTACGCGCGGGACGCATTATATTAAACTCTGTGCAGGCAGCAGAGAGACCGGTCCTTAGGGACCGTCTACAAAGAGCAAAACGCGAAAACCAACACTACCAAAGATGTCAATAACATCTCTCTAAATCTTTATACTGCCATCAAACAGTATAAAGATTTACTTAGATATTACTCAGATCACACGTCACTGCTGTCCCGCTGGTTATGCTACAACACTTACTGCGATACAGTGCTTGTTGTCTTCCACTTTTCTTTCCTGTCTGTGGGCGGGGCCGGGCAGTTCAAATTTCCCGGGTCTGCGTGCGCAACTATTATGTTTCGCGTTGACGTCAAGCCGAAATGGCTAAAGACTCGTTCTAATAACGATTCATTTAAACAACGAGTCGACTCTTTTATATATGAATCAATCGTTTTAAACACTTTGCACTTTCAGATTTAAGCCTTAGCTGGACATTTCACTTTACTTAGAGCTGTGTAACACACTGCATGGAAGGTCATTTTCAAAAATCCATAATATGGGCTCTTTAATGTTTTCCCCCTCGGGGTAGTTTGTTTTGCTGTTTTGTTTTATTTTTTTTATTAATAAATAACCATTTTCCTGCACTTGAGTCCTTGCTCTCCTTTTCCTCAACCCGAATCGTGACACTCTGTAGATGGCATTGCATGCTGTTCAGCCTTATAATCTTACTATGTAAGCAAAATAAGCTGTTTTGTCATCATTTTAGACATTATGCTAGAGAATTATTCAAATACTAGCTCTAAAGTGATGTGTTTTTAAGCACAGTTTCTGCTGTTCTGACATCAGCTGCAGATGTGAATGAATGGCTGAAGAAGGTAGTTCCTCATACGAAGGGATTTTTGAGACTCTATGTGTTTGATTTTCTTCTTTATATACGTGGTTATGCCATCAAACTGTTGTATAAACACACCGGCTGCGTCCGAAACCGCCTACTACTCAGTAGGTACTGCATTTGAATTTAAACGTACTACTCGGCCGTTAGAAAAGTACGTTCTATACAGTATGAATGTGAGAAGTATGAATGGAATTCGGACATACTACATCCGCCATTTTGTCACGGTCACGTGACCTACCTGCGTCAGTTGCGTAGCTTCACTCCCATTCATGAATTCTCTCGCGGGGCATCATGGGATAGCGCAGCGTGCATGGGATGCGCACTTCAGAATCTCGCCGGAAGTAGTAAGTCATCCGGGTACCTCTCGCATACTGATTTTCGAATTCTATGAATTCGGACATACTACTCGGCTCGCATACTGATTTTAGCGTACTGTATAGTATGGAAGTATGCGGTTTCGGACGCAGCCAATATCACTCTCGTAAGAGTGTGATATGGCTGTATATCGTCTGTAACTCTCTTCACAACAACACAGACACAGGTTGTTTCTCCGCAACGAGCGTTTATTTTAGGGTCGTCCTCTTAATGTGTTTTGCGCCTTTGACGCCGTGATAACTGTATTAGTAAATGAACACAGTACAAACTTATAAGAAATTATACAAACACGATTATTCAATACATTAAACAAGCAAAACAAATACCTCGTTGGTTGCTTGTTATGAAAAGAGGGTCCTTGGATTAATAAAGTCTTCTTCACTGTCCCTTTGACTTATGACAGCAATACTTTAATCTTCTTTAACGCACGTAACTTTCCCCAGCATTGACATGCGTCTGTTCATCGTCAGTCTATCCGGCGACTCATAAACACGTCGATCACATTACACGTTATTTCTTTAAAGTGAGACGTTCCCATATTAAATGTTTATAGTACAACATATAAAATTATAACACGTTTAAACCTTTTAACACATTTACATTTGCCGATTTAACACAAAATATTGACTTTAAATCACAAAAGAATGAAATGTTAAACAAATATGTCAAATAAAAGTGCAATTATGCAAAATGCTTGATAACAGCACTTACGTCGTCATTGGGGCAACACTAATAGGCACTCGGCCAACGCACGCCTCCCACTAATGGCGATATACAGCTATATCACACTGCTACGACTGTGATATTGCTCATATACACATACACACAGTAGTTAACCTGTAGCGTATATATTTGTAGATACTGTACATAAAAAAAATATTAATTCATTTATGATTTTTGGTGAACCAAACAGCAACACAAAGCATCATAACTAAACATATTTGTGCTAAAAGAAATATTAATTTTATTTAGTGCGCTTTTAGAGTAGAAGCATGCATTTCATGCTCCTCCATTCATGCCCCTCCAGTTCCTCCATTTTTTATTTACCTTCAGCAACCGCTGGGCCTTTCACGCAATTATGCATGATGCTATCTTAGCTGGATCTTCTGTTGCCAAATCACGCCACATCCCAGAGGGCATTGACACTGCGCCATGACCCTTCATATAACCAAGATCTTGAATTCAGCAGAGGCAAAATAAGTGAACGTGCAGCCAATATCAAGTCAAGGGCAAACCTAATTTAAATATGTCTAGATCTTCCCTGATAGTGGGAAAGAGGTTGTATCAAGCCGCATTCCCTGATAAGAGGCATTTTGTTGATTACAAGCTTTAAAGATACATAAGGCTGCACTTGAAGATGAATAACAATCAAAGAACAGAAATAATTGAACAAAAGTATGCACATCAATCTCAGCTCGGTGCTCTACGATATATAACAATCATATTCATATATAACAATCAAGCAACTCAATTAATATAAAAGGCACCTTGTGATTTATTACAGCTGTTCTGCTTAAACTATCATTCACATATTATCATCATAGCCTTATGGTGTCGTTGTTCCTGTATTGATATATTTGCCAAAAGAGGGTCTGCCTCAATTGATCGACTCTTCAAATTGTTTAGGTTCATCTTATGAGGTCTTGGTTATGTATGTAAGCCTGAGACAGTATGTTGGTGACCAATGAACTAGAGAATTTCATTATGGAGATCAATCACTCTGACTTTGTTTCATAGAGCCAGTGACAATTGGTGAATGAGATTTGTACATATATAGGGTGTGCTCAGATTCTTTCCTGATTGTCAGTTAAAAGCTAACTATGGCTAGCTTTCAGCTGGTGGATCAGGGTTGTGGATGTTGAGATGTAAAATCTCCATTCCCACCTTTGGGGAAGGAGGGTTACATACAAAACCAAGATGTTATCTTTCTGTTGCTCACTCCATAGTACATCAGTTACTGATGGACTGGAGGTCCCTATGGAAAACACGTCAACTGCTGAACAAGAAATGAGTTTAGAGTGTTGTTACCGGGATGGGTAGTGTGAGGATATAAGCACCAAGAGCGTAACCATCCAACCGGGAAATTAGTTTTAAATATGAGTACAGTAAGATATGTAGTGGTTGGAGTGGAGACTGGCAGGATAGGTTAGATGTATTGTGGGTACTGTATATAGGCTGAGAGCAGCACAGCGATAAATGGGACTGGAGCAGCTTGCTGTGGAAGCACAAAGATTGGATTGCAGAGGGCAAAAGTATCTGGATACAACCATGCAAGCTGAGACTGCATAAGGGGTAGGGGTAGGGGTCGGGTTAAGTGTGCACATTAAAAGCATTGCATCAACAATGTGTGGGGAGGTGTGGGTAGCAATACAATATAATGACGGCAATATTTATCATTAGTATTGCTAGTGGATGATTGATTTTATTTTTAAAAGCTATTTATGAACACCTGCTAATCTTGATGACATTTGAAAGTGTCTATATTGTGACCTTCTGTTAGACGAAACAGTATGGTATAAAAACATTCATGGCACTATTACAAAATGATTAGTCAAGATGTCAAATATTAACACTTAATGACATTATAATGACAATTTCAATTTGATCCCCTGAAAAAAGTGGTCAGAAAAGTATTCATGACACAACTGTAATGGCCTCATGACAGCCAATGTCAAAACCAACCAACTGACAGTTTAATGAAATGTTTACCCATGAAACTAGTTTCTTGTATTTGATAATCTGCTATATAGTGTTTATGACAGATTTATGACAAGTTGGCTGTCAAAGATATCTCAAACAATGCCATATTTCCATTTAAAATACATGGTTGAGCAAATGACACTTAATGTTCAATATTATTTTCAATATTTACTTAATATTCAAGTCAAGACATGATTATTACCAGTGACATTCTTATGGACATCTCTTTCCATTAAAGTGTTATCAAAAAATTGTCTCAGGCCTCACTCTCCCTCCAAAAACTTGTCCTCATCTCACAGTCTATCCTGGAGTCATTGTTTACACAGTTAAATGGTGCACACATACTCAGCCATCCATACCATGTAAAAGAAAATGCATCAGAGCAGGTGATCTCTTCCCACTACACCAGGGATCACCAAACTTGCTCCTGGAGGTCCGGTGTCCTGCAGATTTTAGCTCCAACCCTAATCAAACACACCTGAACAAGCTAATCAAGCTCTCACTAGATATACTTGAAACATCCAGGCAGGTGTTTTGAGGCAAGTTGGAGCTAAACCCTGCAGGGACACCTGACCTCCAGGACTGAGATTGGTGATCCCTGCACTACACCAAGGGTTCAGTTCTGACACTCATGTGTCTATTGTAGGCACTTTCTAAAGTGGACTGAGGTCATCATTGGCACTCTGACTTGTGGCTAAGCAGCCCCATATACATTAGTGTGATTTGAATCTGGAAAATTTGCAAGCAGAGTCAAAACTGATCATCAACCCTGATCATGTTCTACAAAAAAATCCTGAACATTTCAGGAACACATCAGGAAGCACCATTGACATGAAGGGTGTACCTGTTCTGTAACAATATTTAGGTACAAAGCACATTTACCTTTACAAGAATGGCCAGAACCAGGGCTTCCCAACAGCATTTTGACTATGCTAATTTTGGAATATCACATAAAAATGCTTAATGTAAATGGCAAGGTGTGCAAACATTTTGAGAATACATATTATAAACTTATCAAAAATCATGTGATTTTGTATGTGGTGGAATTAATGGACAAACCAGTGGACTGACCAAATTGTAAAACATCTGAAATGTTGTTTTGGTCAATCTAAAATCCCTTAGCTAAAGTCTGTCTTCAAAGTGGTTCAGTATTATTACCTCCCAGAGTCTTAAGCTCCCAAAAAGTGGTCTTGCACCTCCAAAAGCCAATATGCGCTCATTGTTATATAAGAAAATAGGCACACAGTGGTTTCTCCAACACCAGCAAATTCCGTTTTTCTTTTAGATATTTTCTCACATCCTCATTGGATGGCAACATAAGTCTGCGTATAAATCTAATTTGCTTCATTGAATGGAAACATAGTTACTGTCACAGGCATTACTGGGTTTTGTTGTTATCCCTTGTCTCATCACTTTCCCTGGTATATTGTGCACATGTACTGTACACGGCCATCCTCATGACCAAAAAGGAAAATAAAAGTACAGTCATCGGGTGATTTTTTTCATTCTAGTTCCAACAGTGGACAGGGGTCATCATAGACTCTCTGACTGGTCTGTATTTATACGCTGTGTTGTGACACATTCCTCCAATACACAGTGTTAAAGTTTTGTTTGTGCAGTAGTAGACTCTCTGTTGGTTCAGAGCAAAATGCATAACCTCCATTGCCCTTTTGCATCAATTAGCCTTAGGCGCAAAGCACTCATGTTATTGTTTGTCCTTCCATGATCCGTTGTTGTTAAATTCTCACAAACGCTTCCCGGGAGCAGGCCACAAGCTTTGACATTTTAGAGATACACCAATCCAGATGTTTGTCCTTACAATTTGTTTCTTGTCAAAGTCACTCAAATCTTTATCCTGGCCCATTTTCTCTACATCCAAGATTAAGATAACAAAAACTGATTACTTACCAGATTACTAAAAACTGTTTGCTTACCATCCAATCTTCACAAACAGAAATATATTCTGCCTTTTTAGGAGATTATAAACAATATTCATTCACGACTGGTTAAAATATTTTAGGTCAACTAAACACTTAATAAAGACTAGTAAACATTTCATAGAAAATAATTGGTTTACTCAGTAATGGTAATAATTGCTCACCTCTATGTCATTCCAATCCTGTGAGACATTCAGAATACAAATTAGGTTATTTTCAAGAGTTCACACAGCTGATGATTGATTATAAATCATGTTTGGCATGCTGTCCTGAGATCCTTGAGCCTGGGGCTGCCTTCCGTTTGCAGGACGAGACAGGAGTTTGAGCTCAGGTAGATCTCGATAAAGTCCCCCAGCTTAATTCTGGCAATAGAATGACTAAGAAGAGATGTACACTTGCTAAGAGCTTGACTATGGTGTCAATTTGGTAAGTTCAATTTACTTAGGTTGCATGTTTTTGGACTGTAGGAGGAAACCGGAGAACCCAGGGAAAACCCACGCGAGCACAAGGAGAACGAACAAACTCCGAACACAGGTTTAGTAGGGACTTTAACCAGAGACATTCTTCCTGTGAGGCAACTTTGCTAATTACTGGTCCACCGTGTCGCCCATCTGAAAAGGAAGGGGAGTAGGGGTGGGATAAGAATCATCTGATTCTTGAACTTAAACATGTTATCTGTTGAGCTCCAATAGCAACTCTTTCTTTTAAAAACCAATAACTTCAAACAATTCCAGGGTGCACGTTTGCTTTGAAATAAATGTTACAATATATTATAGGAGATATTAATATAACAAATGATAACAAATTAACATGAGTTATAACAGGACCGCAAATATACGCAACTTTGTGAAAAAACAAAAAAAAAAACATTTACAGTAGTTGTTAGACTGTTGCACTTTTCATTGTGTTGTCAATAAGCTTATTCAAATAGTTCCTATTGATGTGCACATGTTGTGTGCAATGTTTGTATGTTTATAACCACCTACGAGGATAGTGGGGCTCGCGAGTCACTGGATTTGTTATTTTGGGGGTTGCGACCTGGAAAGATTGGAAACCCTTGGTTTAGAGGATGTTTTTTGGTATTTTTCTGCACTGTAAAAAATAAAAAGTTGAGTTAATTTCAAATTTTAAAGCAACCGGCTGCAAAGAAATTTTGAGTTGTGGCAATTTTTTTTTTTTTAAGTTGACCGAAAATTATACTTTACAGAATAATTTGGCACAACTTCAGACACTGAAGCTCAGGCATGTACTAGCCATCGAGATTCCCAGTGGACCGTGTCCTTCGTGGGCTGGTGTGCATGTTGTTTTTAAATTATTTCTAGTTGTAATTCTATCCTAAAAATTGTTGTGTAGTCTGATCCCAGGCTTTTGTGTCTAATTGGCTGCAGGAAGCTGACAGGAACTGCGAGACTGGCTGTGCTTTTTAAGTTTAGTTCCTGAAATTATATCACATTTAAGATCTGTAGCTGCTACTTTTCGCTTTTCATAGAAACATTACAAATGCAGGAGAAATACGGGAAAATACATACACGGAAGATAGCGGATAGAATGATAAAATACGGAATAATTAATACGACAAAACGGGAGGGTTTATGTATGAGTTGCATACGTTGGCACACACGTTTAATTCAAAATCATTTACACAGCCAAGTGTAAAGTTCATATAATATATGTAAAAGTTTTATTAAAGTAAACTCTCAAATCATACTTACAGTAGAGGTCAAAAGTTATAAATATAATCTGAAAAATATTCTTTATTATTATTATTTATTATTAATTAATTAAATTATTTAGCCAAAACAAGAGGGGTCACACAAAATGTATGTTTATAAGTACAGACCTAATTATTAGGGCAGATCAGCTCATTTTCTCAGTGTGAAACAACACAGTTATTGAACATAAATCATTAGAGTTAGAAGATGAGAGGTGAGGTGTTCGAGAGAAGAGAGAGGTGTATCTCTGTTTTAATATTAAATAAGTATTTAGATTCCATTCAGCCATTTTACAAGGAGCACAAAGAAAACTGAATTAATACATACAGATGCATATGGTTTATGCATCTGTAGTGTATTAAACTATTTATTTGTGAGTGTATGCCTGTTTTTTATTCTGGTCGGTCCTGAAACCTCAATACACAACAATTAATAGGGACTTGTGTCACTCTAAGGACCTAAATTGAGGTCCTAATGGGTAAACTTGTTTATAAATCATACAGAATAATAAAATGTGA
>CAIGQQ010038318.1:1463320-1477845 GCA_903798035.1 Danio albolineatus
CTGAAGCTTAATAAACTCAAAATTTCTTTGCAGCCGGTTGCTTTAAAATTTTAAGTTATCTCAACTTTTAATTTTTGAAGATATGGAGAAATCTAAATTTAAAGTCTCCTCAACTTAATTTTTTACTTTCATTGAACAAACAGTTCCAAACATGCAGTTAAATTATTTTTATGAGTAAATTCAGCTCTGAGCTAAAAAATATGTCCACCCAACCTACAATTTTAAACTGAGTTAGCAATTTGTAAGTTGGACTTTTTACAGTGTGAATTAATGGAGTCAAAATTTGCTGTCTATGGAGGATGAGGGAGCTCTTAGATTTAAATTAAGATATCTTCATTTGTATTCTGAAGATGAACAAAAGACTCAGAATGCCACAGGGGTCAGTAATTAATAACTAAACCTTTAATTCTGCATCATAAACTGGTGCACACTGTGATATTAAACCACAAATTATTCTCCTAAATGGTCAACATGAACTCTGATTCTCTGAGGATTTATTGCACATATCTTGCATTCTCCAAACTGTGTGTGAGAAACAGCACAGCATGACACAACTTTTTATGTTAAGGCATAAAAGATAGACTCTTATAACTTGAGTATTCTGCTCACCATACACGGCTTAAAGGCTTTATTTGAAGAGCCAATTCAAAGGCAGTTATTCATTCTCTCTAGGAAATGAATAAGGTGGCTTTACATTTATAAAGGGACATTGGGAGTAAAACCACCAACATGTTGACACAACTGAGTGGTCAACATTCTATATATATGCAAATATCAGTCGAAAGCAACATCCAATATACATGTTTTCAATTATTTTAAAAGGCGAAGCAGGACCACAAGTTCTTGATGGCATATACATGTTTCTGTGTTTTAAACCGCAGGACCTGAATTACAAACAGATGGAGAATGAAGCAGAATGACAATAAATCTCAAACAAGATCAACGTTAATCGACGACAAGCTGCAACACTGTTTATAAAAATTTATTCAAGACATTATATATTCTCCATAACTAAGATGAGCTGTAATGTCTTTGAATTTATAAGCTTTAATAAAGGGCTGGCCATTGGAGATTAATAAAAGTGAATTAGCCTCTATAAAAAAAGAAACAAATATGATGGTGTACTAAAAGAAGTGCATGTTGACAGCAAACAAAATGTTTTATGAAATAAATGTAAAACAATACTAACTGGCGCCACGGTGGTGTAGTGAGTAGCATGTTCGCCTCACAGCAAGAAGGTCGCTGGTTTGTGCCTCGGCTGGGTCAGTTGGCCTTTCTGTGTGGAGTTTGCATGTTCTCCCCGTGTTTGCGTGGGTTTCCTCCGGGTGCTCTGGTTTTCCCCTCCAAGTCCAAAGACATGTCTTATAGGTGAATTGGGTAGGCTAAATTGTCCGTAGAGTATGAGTGTGTCTGGATGTGTCCCTGAGAAGGGCATCCGATGCGTAAAACAAATGCTGTATAAGTTGGCGGTGCATTTCGCTGTGGCGACCCCAGATTAATTAAGGCACTAAGCCGACAAGAAAATAAATGAATGAATGACAATCCTGAGGTTGGTGCAGGCGACAAACAGCATAAACAATTAAACAAGGCAAGGATCAAAAGGCATGGCAAGACTAGACAGGAATAATTCCTGGTAATGTTACAGTATTATGAAAAGGAATGTGTGTGAGAATGTGAGGTGTAAATAGTCCAACTAATAAGTCTTCAAGAGCTACAGCTGTGTGCAAGTAATTCGTGGTGATCTGGAATGTGTGCGTGAGGTGCCTGATGGGAAATGTAGTGCAGTTCAGTGCCCGAATTGTAGTTTGGGGGAAAGTGAATGTTTTCCAGCAATCTTCAAGTGCTAGATTGCTGGTGTTCATAACGTTTACTCATAATGAAATGAAACCATGAATACCCAGATTATTTGTCTACCCTAAGTAATTCTAGGCCCCGTTTACACTGCCAGTTAAATGTGACCCAATTCTGATTTTTTTTGTGTCTCTCATATGAGACACAGATTGGATTTGTTCCATGAAAAAAAACTAAACAAAACTGATGCATTCGCATATTCAGAGATCGGTCTCCTCTTTCATATGTGGAAATAAATCAGATATAAATTGGATATGTGCAATGCGACTGTCATGTAAACAGGCAGATCGGATTTATTGAGGCGTTCCGTTTTGTTGGTCATTAAACTTGCAACAATGAGGTACTTCTCAACGGTTTAATGACGTAGAAGGAAGAGCGTGTGTGGAGACGCCGACACGGTAAACAACAACAACAGAGGAAACATAGCGGAGAAAAGTAGTCAGTGGTCGACGGCAGAGGTTACCTGCCTTCTTGCTCTGTGGGGAGATGAGTCATTGGGAACACCATATATAACCGGTAGGTGCAAGCTGCAATGACGGCCCTTTCCCTTGGTTTCATTAGTAGCTCCTCCTCTTCATCAATAGCCTCGCTTCTTCCCCAGTACCTCCTCCTCTAGCTTCTTGGTTTCATTAGTAGCTCCTCCTCATCATCAATAGCGCCTCCCCTTCACCGCTAACTCATTATCTAGCTGCTCGGTTTCAATAGTAGCTCCTCCCCTTCAGCAGTAGCTCCGCCTCTTAACCTGTTACTCCTCCCCTGAGCAGTAGCTTCTTGGTTTCATTAGTAGCTCCTCCTCATCATCAATAGCCCCTCCCCTTCACAGGTAACTCATTATCTAGCTGCTCGGTTTCATTAGTAGCTCCTCCCTTTTCAACAATAGCGACTCCTCCGCCCTTCAAATCATTTTAAAGCTGGGCGAACATCACATATTTCACAGAGCTAAAAGCAAGACAATTTCTTCCATCGTGGCTAGTGTGGTGCAGATTACTTGAACCTACTGTTACACATGTGTGACGTCATAAATTGTAATTGTAAACACATAAATTGCATATGGATCACAATTAAAAGATTGTGACAATGTAAAACAGGTAACAAATATATATATATTTAAAAAATGACATTTGCTGGCTGTTCAAACTACTTATTTGGAATTCTTAATATAATACAATACAATTCTTATGTTTTTTTGGGGACAACTTAATTTTTCTACGTTCAATACACTTAAATTTGTAAAAATGATTAAGTTAACCTAATCAATTTGTGTTGGGATAATAAATCCATGAATGAATTGCATGGAACCCTCCATTTTTTAGTGTATGAGATGTGTGAAACGTGAAACAGGATAACACATTATTCCACTAATGTTAACACATTTTTGAAAATATAAATTCCTAATTAACATTTCACTTTATATTAATACTGCAATACGGGTACTCGAATATGTTTATAAATCACAGGCAAAGAGGTTGGTGCAGGCGACCACCAGCATAGACATGACAAGACTAGACAGGATGTTATTATGAAAAAGACTCAGCAATGTGTGTGAGAATGTGAGGTGTAAATAGTCCAACTAATCAGTTTTCATGAGCTACAGCTGTGTGAAAGTAATTAGTGGTGATCTGGAATGTGTGTGAGGTGCCTGATGGAAAATGTAGTGCAGTTCAGTGGCAGAATTGTAGTTCAGGTGATAGTGCATGTTTTCCAGCAATCTACAAGGGCTAGATCACTGGCGTTTATGACGTTTACTCATAATGAAATTAAACCATGAATACCCAGATTATTTGTTTACCCTAAGTAACTCTAGGCCCCGTTTACACTGCCAGTTAAATGTGACCCAATTTTGATTTTATGGTCATATGTGACATAGATCAGATCTGTTCCATGACCGTTGAAAAAAAAAAAAAACTGATGCATTCGGATATTCAGAGGAAGGTTTCAGGCCTCCTTCATATGTGGAAAAAAAATAGGATATAATTCAGATATGTGACATTGCGAATGCTGGCTGTTCAAACTACTTATTTGGAATTCTTTATATAATACAATTCTTGCGTTTTTGGGGGACAACTTAATTGTTCTATGTGCAGTAGACTTAAATTTTTAAAAATGATTAAGTTAACTTAATCGATTTGTGTTGGGATAATAATTCTATGAATAATTGTATGGAACCCTCCATTTTTTACAGTGTATGAGATGTGTGAAATGCGAAACAGGACAACACATAAATCCACTAATGTCAACACATTTTTTATATATTAATTCCTAATAAACATTTCCCTGTATATTAATACTGCAATACTGGTACTCGAATATGTTTATAAGTCACAGGCAAAGAGGTTCATCAGAAGGCAGGCCATCAAAAAGGCCATCAAAAGGCATGGCAAGACTAGTCAGGAATAATGCCTGGTAATGTTAAAAAAGACTCAGCAATGTGTGTGAGAATGTGAGGTGTAAATAGTCCAACTAATCAGTCTTCATGAGCTACAGCTGTGTGCAATTAGTTAGTGGTGATCTGGAATGTGTGTGTGAGGTGCCTGATGGGAAATGTAGTGCAGTTCAGTGGCAGAATTGTAGTTTAGGTGATAGTGAATATTTTCCAGCAATCTTCAAGGGCTAGATCGCTGGCGTTTATGACGTACTCATAATGGAATGAAACCATGAATACCCAGATTTTTTGTTTACCCAAAGTAACTCTAGGCCCAATTTACAATGCCAGTTAAATGTGACCCAATTCTGATTTTAGGGTCATATGTGACATAGATCAGATCTGTTCCATGACCATGTAAAAAAAAATAAATAAATAAATACAAAAAATGATGCATTCGGATATTCAGAGATCGGTTTTAAGTCTCCTTCATATGTGGAAATAAATAAGATATAAATTGGATATGTGACAATGCTACTGTCATGCAAACATTTGCTGGCTGTTCAAACTAATTTGGAATTCTTAATATAATACAACATAATTCTTACGTTATTTGGGGACAAGTTAATTGTTCAACACTTTAATCCACTATATGTTAACACATTTTTGAAAATATTAATTCCTAATTAACATTTCCCTGTATATTAACACTGCAATACTGGTACTCGAATATGTTTATAAGTCAACGATGCAGAAGTGCTTAGCCATGAATCACCAAATAACCATTTCCAGAAAATAATTTCCTTTTGTGTTTACCTTTATAGCATGACTGACTTTGTGTATCTGTATTTTTTCTCTCCACAGGGCTCATGTTTTCTCCCATTTATGACAGTCTAAGTGCAAACATTTCATATCTTAGTCTTTTCTAGTCTATAGCTGACTATTTTGACAACAACAATTAACTTTAACTCGCATGTCTAATGACAACAGAACCACCCAGAGGGTCAAAATGCATATTTCTGCTTGTAGAGGAATATATTTTCATGTTCAAAACACACTTAAATATGACAAATGGCCCAAGGGTTATCCTCTTTCTCATTCCCTGACAGCTATGTCAAATGTTGAATGGATAAGTAGGTTAAAATGTATCCATCTGGTAATCTTTGCGGAAGGCTTTAGTCGCCAGTCAGCCATAGCCATTTAGACCTGTTATTATGATTTCCGACAATCTGAGCTCCCGAGAGGATGAAACATATGAACAGAAGTAGTGACATTAGTTCCCTACTGTTTGCATATTTTTTTTCCCAAACACAAGAACAGGCTTTGATCCTGCAATTTTTGACATTGTTCTGGCAGATTCTATTAAAGTGATGTACTGTAACAGAGACAGAGTAAGAAGAAATAACAGTGCATCATGTGCCTAGAGCTTCCATTAGCATTTTTATGACATTATGTGCAGCATCTCGGAGAAGAAGGTGTATTCTGTCTATTTAGTGAAACTGTTAAAGAAGTTAAAAAAGAATTACAAATAAATGGCAAAAAAATCTGTATTTTAAAAGCTATCAAAACCAGTGCATATTTGCCTGAATATCATTAACATAAAATATTCTAAAACCTTCATCTTATATGAAAAATCTCCATTGCCCATTGTATTATCACCAGTTATCCTAATATTTTGACACATGATAATCATGGAGACTATTTGGGTTTTACCTTTGGTTTTCTGGTAAACAGTTTGTATATACATGCATGGCATTTCTGTGCCCCCATGTATTCAAACCTAAATCAATTTTGATTAACAAACTTAATTTTTTTACCCTCAAGTAATTCCCGCTTATCACAGGCCGGTATAAGATTCTGACGGTATGATAACCTTGGATAAAAATATCACGGTTTCATGGTATGACGGTATTGTGGTTACTGCTCTAAAATATATTCTTTTAAAATGTCTGGCTAAAAAACAAAACCTTTTACCCTTTTGAACACAATATATTGTATTTTGAGAAACATTTAAAATATTTTGCGGCAGTCAACAGGTCAGGCTAAATAAGCTCATTTTTTGTTTCAACATTATGAACTGCTTCCCTCTGGTAGGAGATATAGAGTCCCAAAGTGTTGGTTGAACTGATATAGGAGATCCTTTGTACCAGTTTCAGTGGGTTTACTTAACAAGTTTATTTTAAGTTTATTATACTGAATTTTGTATTGTTTTTATTGTCTGTTTTTAATGGATGTCTGCAGCAATATGGTGATGCCCATGGCAAATTTCCTGTCAAGGACAATAAAGTTTAACTAACTAACTAACTTATTTGTTTCAAAAACACTGATTTCCTTACAATTTACACACACACACACACACACAAAAAATAAATAAATAATAAAAAAAAAAAAATCTTTCACATACCTTAGGAACGGTATAGCAGAAAATTTTGGCGGTATGAAAACCTTGACTTTTACATACCGTGGTATACCTTGAAAACGGTTATCGTCCCATGCCTAAATCACAATAACATCCAATAACTAAACTTGAATGGTGGTTTCACTATGAGGCTGTTTAAACCAGATCACTTCATGTCTTTTTCTGATCGGATGGCTGTCCAGTTGTGAACGTGACATGTATAAATGCCCAAAACCATTAAAGATAGATCTTATCAGATGACCTAAACCTCTTCAGGAGGTGGTCTTGGGTACAAAATGCATCTGGTTGTTGAAACCACATATAATTTTACTCCTCCCAAATTGTAAACAACAAAACATGAGAGTGTGTTATAAGCTAAATGACATGATCAGATAAACAGCGCTAATACAACATACGAAGCAAGAGATGACAGGAATGTTTGTTGAATTTTTATGTTATTTTTTCATTTAATTCTGTTTTTGACCTGACATTAACTGTTAAATAATTAACTAGAAGTTAAATTAATATCAAACAGCATTAACCACAGAAATAGATTGTGCATATATACTGTACACAGCAAAATCCTCTGAGTCTTTTCTCAGTTCAGAATGTATTTGGTCCCTCTCTATCATGAAAGTAACATTGTGTATCAAGAGAATGGAACAATACTTTTATCAAGTCATATAACGCACTGAACATCTGAAACACTCAAAACACACAGACATAAATAATCAGCGGAGGCTTCACAACGATGGTGAGGTGTTGTTGTTTTTTTTTTTTTTTTTTGCAGTGTATTCTGGGAACTATGGACAAATGTTGTATGATTCTCCTTGCATGAATTGCAGCAAAAACTCTAACCATTGTTGAGATGCATACGCTGATTCTTGATGCCCGTGTCTCTAAATTGACTCAGATGCTCAATGTGTTTTAAAAAACAATTAATAAAACCCCAGTTGAGGTCCATTCTCTTGAAAAACACAGAGTTTTGTCTCTTTAATAACAAATCACCAATTAAACATAATTTGCAAAGCTAACATTATTCAAAGTTAAACTTATGAACATTAAGAATCGATAGAGGTTCGTTTAATCAAACAGGTTAGTAATAATAGGTTGGCAGATTGATGACACCAACAGGAGTCAGCCTGACTGTCGAGCCTAAAGGCTGATTTAAACCACATTCTATATAAAAGCAACAGCACATGATAGAAGGAATATTAGTTGTTGTCCTTTACCATCACCTGAAATTTCTTTCAGTAATTTTAGCGTGCCAAAGTCTAATTTATGCATATTTTCCCAACAACAAAATTGTGGCTAGTGAAAATGGAGAGTGGCTAGTAACAGAGGAAAACTACTAGCCACAGTGGCTGGTGATCAAAAAAGTTAATGTCAAGCCTTGGTTACAATGTAACCTGCTCATCTAATGTTTATGTTCGTAATATTTATATTATTTGCTATTTAATAACAACCTCATGTGTAAGTCTGAATCTGTGTCACATTTCAGTCGTGGAGGCATACTTTGAGAGCCTTTCTGACTGACTGAATAAAATATGTGGTATTCCACCAAGGCAACCCCGGTTGCTGAAGTATACAGTAATTGGCTAAACTGGCATTTGGTGGGTAAATGACCAAAACAAAGACAGATGTTCCGGCACATAACACACATTTTCAAAGCAGAATATCTGACTTCAACATTTCCCTTAATTCTGATTGGCTTATTGGAATGTTGTTCCAGGATCAACATAGATGTTAATCCAGAGATATGTCCTACTTGGTGAAACCAGAATGGCGTCAAGTTATGTGTTTAACCCTATATGCTTTGTAAAATCAGCAAAAAACTGGGACCTAAACTGTGGGCTATTAAATTTCACTAATTGCTCTGGAATCTCTCAATCATGCTGACAAGCTTCTGAATGGCCTCAATAAAAGTCTTAAGAAGAGAGAAAATGTCCAGCCAATGTGAGTAGTGTAGTAGTGACTACCAAGCACGTCTTTCCATTTAACTCTCATAGGGTGGATGCAAATGTCTTCCAAGGGCTCAAATAGTTGACATGTCCTGTGCTTTTTACAATCTCTTTCTATATAGCCCTTTAATAACCTGATACTTGGCACTTATATTTATTTAAACACTGGTTGCATTTCCATTTGCTCTATGGGACTGATGTAAGCTCTGAAATCATCTTCCAACCCGATGTCATCTATAGCTGGCTTTGGGTGCATTTATGGAGTATCAACCAACTGTAGGTTCTTGCCAGGCATGTATGCAGCAACAGGGTTGAACTATTTATAGATGAGTAGTCGTTAAACACAGAGGGGGAGCAAATCCCATTTACATAATGCCAAATGGTATTCTCTTGACAAAAAAAAAAAAAAGAAAGAAAGAAAATTCCCTAATGGTGTAATGAATATTCTCTGGCTCTATTCTCATCCAGTGGGATCTGCCAAAACTCACCTGCCATGCCCAACCAGGAAAACATCTTGTGTTTAGCTAACCTGTAAAAAAAAAAGGCATCCGACATGGGGGGAATCCATTTTGTACTCTCTCAATTTCATTCATTCACCCATTAGGTTGGCAAGGTAACAGATTATCTTCTTTCAACTTTACCACTGTAATTATGAAATGGCAGTTCAATGTTTTCTTGCCTTTCTACAGTCTATTTCTAACTATAAACTGTCCACTTGACAGAAATTCCCCTTATGACCCTGCAGCAGTGCTCTCGCAGGCTTAAGTTTAGGCTTTTGACATAACTCATTTTATATTTGTTTCATCATGATAGATGTGTTGCTACTACAGTATGTGCTATTCCCAAAAGAAACAACCTCACTACTTATTCTGTTACTTCTCTGACGTTCTTAGTGAAACATACCGAAGCAAAATGTTTTGTGACATTTATTGCATTTTTTACCACTAGCTGTGCATTCGTCTGTATGCAAATGCATCTGGCCACCTTTACCATTTTTATTCTTTTTTTCTGCACCCATTTGTTTGTTTCTGTGGAAATTAGGCTTTGCTTTTACAACATTAATGATTGACATTACTTCTGGGGCTTTTGTAGGGCTTGTGCTACTTGAAGTTCAAAGGGTCAGTTTCACAAAAAAAGGGCTTAGCTTAAGTCAGGACTAGGTCTTCACTAAATTTGGTAATTGTGCATATATATATATATATATGCACTTGACTTTTAGATAGTGTCCATGACCTTATTGTATCTTTTATAATGGCCCACCACTGTAGACCTGCACACCAGGATTGTATTTGATGTTGCCTAACTCAACAGGTCATACATTTTCCTTTGAAAACATTGTCTGGCTCTATTCTCATCCAACGGGACTTGCCAAAATGCAGTTGTTGATATTAAAGTTATAGCATTTTGAGAGTCGGTACATACATTGGGGGGAAAAAATATAATGATATGTGTCTCCTGATAATATAATGAGGTCTCTCAACCTGTCAGTGCAAGAAACTAACTGTTATTAACAACAAAAGCATATTTCACGCAGATACTAGTAAATAGCCATAAAATGACAGAATTTACCAGTAAATTAACAAACGTACTGTTCACACAATCAATGATGTTCTGTCACATTTCTGGAAAACCACTATTCACACATCCATTACAAAATACCAGTAAATGTTGACATCATTAATTAGAAATGAACTCTAAATGGCTGTGCTTGTTTTTGTAAACATGGGCTCAGTCTTTTTGATGCTTTTTTCTTAAAATGTTGGCATTCATGCAGCTGCTTTTGTCCAGACACAAGCTAAAATACTGAACTATATGACAATAACATCTGAAGGCAGAGAGTGCTACCTGCAGCTAAAAACAGTAGTGGAAGGTAAAGGGCTGCAGCTTGTGAGACCCTGTTTGAAATCAAGCACAACTGGTGTTGTATCACAATCGGACTCCCTGGTTGGTAAATTGCACTCCCCTTCATATGCACACAGTTAAATGCAGCAATTACATTTAAACTCACAGTGGTTTAACAGAAGCATTTTATTTGTCCCACAGTTGGCACTAAGAAAGAACACAGGAGCATTGTCTGATTAACAAGCAGCAGTTAATGTGGTTAGACAAGGCTTTAGTTGTTGGCATTGGCATCAGAGTGTTTTGGTTGGCCGGGAGTAGACAGTTTCCCCAGCAATTTTCCTTCTGCATTCACACATAGCAGAATTCCAGCAATTTAGCAATAATGTTACAGCTTCTCACATCTAGTATGCTATTTTTAAAAAAAGAGTCTTTTTTGATCACTTTACAACAATTTAACAGTAATTTACCAGAAAAGTCTGGATTTGAAATGGATGGCTGAATGGCTAACATGATCCATTTACACACACAGCCTCATCGTACAACAATGTATGTCAATGTTGACAAACATTCCCATAAAATCAATCATTTCACATCATACTGTAAGACCTCAATATAATGACTCCAGTCAAGGGTATTAATTTAGTTTTACGGTTATACATTTTAGACTCTCAAAGTGCTCACATAAACATGACAGACTTGTTTTATGAGTTACCAAGGGCCACTGTTTAAGCTATAAATTATCTTAAACGTACATTTCTGAGGGGAAAACATTACATACACGTATACTTTAAGTGAATTAGCAGAAGTACTTTATTTTGGATGAGCTACTTAATAGCCTTGTTTGGAATGTGAATTTTAAAAGCATAATGGCCAGAAGTATGTATTTGATCGTTCTCTGCATGCTTTCAATGACAAAGTTCACGCAGCTCTTTCGTGACGTCAAGATGCCTTTATATTACTCGCCTGTTGCGCGTCCGGCAATTCGTCTGGAATACTGAAGGACGCGTTCGTGCTTTGCACAGGTGGGACATTATTTTAACATTTTGGCTGTAGAATGCAACAATGTGTTGACAGATGAAGTAGCACTTTCAACGGAGACCAAACTATCAGCATTAATTCCTTTGGCTATACTGCTTAGACGCGCGCCCAGGTGGTGAGCTGAAAATGACCCCAAAGGTCTAATATAATGGAGACTGCGAGGCTTAATGAAAGGATCTCTCTTATTGATATCGACGCAGTATATTAAACTTAGATAACCGGTTTGAGCATCTGCCATATTCAACAGTTCGGAGCTTTCAAAGTGAAGCGCGCTGTCATTGAGAATCACCATCAGCATTACCATCATCTGTACTGAATCATGATGCTGATGCTCCGGAGAGCGCTGAGGTGTTTACTGGAGCAGAGCAACAGTTAAATTCGCGCTTATAACTTCAAGAAATCCAGCAGAACCGTACGAACTTTTCTAGCTATGTTTTTCGAGCAGGCTGATTTAAACTACAGCTTCAACATGAGCCAGGAAGACCGCTTAACTCTTTTGGACGAGGACTGGAGCGACTCGCCGATGGAGACGCTCTCTCGCGCGGGCTTCATCGCGCTCTCTGTGTTCTTGGGATTCATCATGACTTTCGGCTTTTTCAACAACCTTATAGTATTAGTGCTCTTCTGTAGGTTTAAGACGCTGAGGACGCCGGTTAACATGCTGCTTCTTAACATCAGTGTCAGTGACATGTTGGTGTGTATGTTCGGGACGACTCTGAGCTTCGCGTCCAGCGTGCGGGGAAGATGGTTGCTCGGGCGGCACGGCTGCATGTGGTACGGCTTCATCAACTCCTGCTTCGGTACGTACTCAGAAGACATTAACCAAGTTCATTTTGAAAGTTTAAAGGGTTTTTCCACAAGTTGTGAGGAGGGTACACCTCCCAAGCTCAAACACAAATATTGTTGTCACATTGCAACCTTTGATTGAGTCACCAGAACACAACATATGCTTTCCCCCTCATATTTGTGACCCATTTGTATATATATATATATATATATATATTTCAAAATTCACATATAAATCATCTAAACACAGAATAAATTCCAAGTTATGGTTTGTTTGGATACAATATTTCGCAGAGATCAGAAAATCTGAGGGTGCAAAACAATCAAAACATTGAGGTAATTGCCTTTAAATCTGTCAAAATCTAGTGCTTACAATGCACATTACTAATAAAAATAAGTCAGTTTTGATATATTTACCATGGGAATTTTTTGTGGAATCTGGTCTTTACTTATTGTTGTAATGATTTTTGGCATAGAAGAAACCACAAACAATTTTGACAAACTTTTGCCAAAAATATTCTTGTTCAACATAACAATGTTTTTGTGGTCCAGGGTAACATATTAAATGACAACTATCATTGAAAAATCAGATTTTTCAGATCACATTTATAGATGGATTAAGATTTTATATACAGATGTGGGGCGACACGGTGGCGCAGTAGGTAGTGCTCTTGCCTCACAGCAAGAAGGTCGCTGGTTCGAGCCTCGGCTGGGTCAGTTGGCATTTCTGTGTTGAGTTGCATGTTCTCCCCGTGTTTGCGTGATATGCAGTACAGGTGAATTGGGTAGGCTAAATTGTCCGTAGTGCATATGTGTGAATGAGAATGTATGAATGTTTCCCGGTGATGGGTTGCGGTAAAACAAAACAAATGTTGGATAAGTTGGTTCATTCCGCTGTGGCGACCCCGGATTAATAAAGGGACTACGCCGAAAAGAACCTGAATGAATACAGGTGTGGCCACTGAGAATGCGCGAGTAAATGTACTGCAGTACTGCGCGGTACAGCACAACATGGTCTAATAAAAGAAAGACATGACCAGCAGTTATGTAGCATAGTGAACACACTGAACTGATATACTGTAGCAGCCAGAGCATGTGAGTGGAGCAATGTGATGCTCTGCTAAGCATTCCGCTACATGGTTGTAACTGCAAGCAAAGCAATCCAAAGCAAGTGCTTTGTAAACTTTCCGACATAACATTTCTCTAGTAGGCTAATCCTATTTTTAAATTTTTTTGTAACTAAATCTTAAATATGTCTAAAATTAAAAAAACGTTGATAAATTACGTTTCTGTTTCAAAGCGGCATTCTTTCTTGCAGTTTTCTAACCTCCAACTTATCCAGCATATGTTTTACACAGCGGATGCCCTTCCAGCTGCAACCCATCACTGGGAAAATCTTTAAGTACAGTTTTTGAATAATATTTTAATAAGTGATCAACTGTGTATTTTATAGCCTATTTATTTAGACAGCTGTGTGTGCTATCTTGTACTATGGTTTAACTGAATTTTAGCCTATAAACTAGGAACTCGCTTCCACGACCACGTCTTATTAATGCATATCCTTGTTGTAATTAATGTTATACTTTATTAATTAATTATGAAATCAAATAATTTGTTTCTCAATTAGTCCTACTACAGTAACTCTATCAAGCTATTTGACATACAATGTTATGTATTCATTCGTCTGAGCATGTCTATGCATATCTTAATATTTTGGCAGTCTTATTACAAATCACATGTGCAACATGGATCTAATAAACCTTGCTTTGCAATGCACTGTATGATGATGACGACATCTGTTGGATTCTATGATGCTATTGATGAATAAAACATCATCAGCATGTGCTAGTAGTAAGCAGACAGAGCAAGGCAAGTCACACGTTGAAACAGCTAGAGGGCACTGGGCACTTTGCACAAGCAAGACCTCTAACTCCACAAGATTCCTTTCTTACCACACATACAGCCATTGATTTTAGTTACTTCTTGTATTCAGGTTTTACTGATGATCATCCTAATTATGATTTTACAATTTTTTTATTATTTTTTTTATCTTATTTTTTTACTTTCACCACAATTGCTTCACAGTAATCTGTCTTCAGGGGCAGTCCAAAATCATACAATGCCCAATTAACTTGGTTTTACTGTTATACCCTTGACCTTGACTAAAAAATGTTTGTCATCAATATACATATTATTATTCTGCGTAAAGGCTTGTCTTGACAGCAAGCTCTTTTAAAGGGGTAGTTGTTCACCAAAAAAAATAATAATAATAAAAAAAAAAAAAAAA
>CAIGQQ010038318.1:1477945-1488809 GCA_903798035.1 Danio albolineatus
TATATATATATATATATATATATATATATATATATATATATATAAAATAGATAGATAGATAGATAGATAGATAGATAGATAGATAGATAGATAGATAGATAGATAGATAGATAGATAGATAGATAGATAGATAGATAGATAGATTCATTCATTTTCTTTTCGGCTTAGTCTCTTTATTAATCCGGGGTCGCCACAGCGGAATGAACCGCCAACTTATTCAGCATATGTTTTACGCAGCGGATGTCCTTCCAGCTGCAACCCATCTCTGGAAAACATCCATACACACTCATTCACTACAGACAACTTAGCCTACCCAATTCACCTACTGTATACCACGTCTTTGGACTTGTGGGGGAAACCAGAGCACCCGGAGGAAACCCACACGAACACTGGGAGAACATGCAAACTCCACACAGAAATGCCACCTGACCCAGTGGAGGCTCGAACCAGCGACCTTCTTGTTGTGAGGCTACCCACTACGCCACTGTGGTGCCCTAAATAAATAAATATTGATTGATTGATTGATTGATCATGTCATCACTTACACACCCTTGACTTGTTCCAAACCAGTAAAAATAGTTTTCCGTTGAACGCAAAAGAAGATATGTTGAAGAATGTTGGAAACCTGTAACCATTCACTTCCATAGTATGTGTTTTTCTTACTGTGGATTCAAATGGCTACAGGTTTCCAATATTCTTCATAATATTTAAAAAAAAATTTCAAGCAGAATTTAAGCCCTTGAAGCTGTTTATGTTAAACTTCACGATCTTCACTGAGTAATTCAAGGAAATGTATTTTAAAAATTCCTCTTGCTTTTTTAATGTTACACAACTGCTGCTTTTTGACATGAAACACAGCTAGCATAACGTACATAAATACATTTATTTTTTGTCATCACCATTCAGCTTAACTGATAAATGTAAAAAAAAAAAAACATGAAACATTTTTTTTCTCACCCCGCTTATTAAAATATATCATCATAAGTCATCATATACTTATAGAAAACTTTAAATGTCTGAAATATTTTTGCCAACAAATCCTAAAAAATAAATAAATAAACATATATATAAATTAATTAATTAATACATTTTGCATCATTTTTAAATATGTCATCAAATGTACTGTCCTAAATATGGCTGCACAAACCGTTTTTTGATAAATGTTGTTACACTGAATGACATTTGTGGGTATCTCAGTAAATCACCATGTATGAAATTCCACATACTGTGTGTATACAGTATATGATTGGACATGATGTAGATTGACAATAAATGAAGAAGAAATAAACAGCTGATCCACCTTGGTGATGCTTTGCCTATAAATTCGTTGAGCTGCTTTTATATAGCAATAACACTGCGGATTTGTACTTGTACAATGTGAGTGTTGTAGCATACCTGATGCATATATGCAAAACACTTGCAGTGTGTCCTTGAGATTCTTTGAAGAAGATGAAACAGCTAAAACATACCAAAGAACTTCTCCAAGGGGATTTCTGACCATTCGTAGCCCAAACAAAATAGCACGGGGATAGCAGCACAAAGCTCAAAAGCCTAATTTTGAATGTGTGAACTAATAAAACATGTAGGCTAAATGTAGTGTAGGCTGAATGCTAATGAATCAGTCCTTATTGGAAATGTACTGGGGATTATCAGTCAGGAAGGATGTTGGCTAAATCATGTCAGGGAACCCTCAAGGGAAAAACCTGACTGGAATTAAAAACAAATACAGTATGTAAAAGGCAATTTCCCAGAAACCATATAACTTCCATTATTTAATCTGTTTCTAGTAGCAATGCTCATAATGCTGTTAAAGCAAACAAACAAACAAACCGAGGCTTCTTCCTCAAGCCAGAGATCATGTACAGAATCAACAGAAGATCAAATCATAGATATTTAAGAGTGTTGTAGTTTAGTAATCGTCAGATGTACATAGGCTAGATTTTCATGTGGCTAAAGTATATGTAAAACACTGTAAAAGAGTTAAAGCAGTTCATAATTGTGTCTCATAAATAAGACAATACAATGAACTAGGGCTGTACAATATGGACAAAATGATCATATTGCGATTTTATGAATGAATATTGCGATTGCGATTTTATTTGTGATTTTGGCAATTGTTTTTGCTTTTTCAAACAGGCTACATGCACATATTCTAAATGTATTCAGTGCACAAGAAGTGCATAACAAAACATTTCACAATGAAATAAAAACTGTAGCAAAAAAATAAATAAAACTGTAGTAATATTTATCTTTAAAACAGACGACATAAAATAAATTAAGATGAACTAACTTCACCTCTAGTTAAAAACATACTGTACACAATAGTACTAACTGCTTGATAAACAAAACTGTAATAAATTGTTTTAAAAACAGACAACATGAAAAAAATACAGATTAAATAACCTCAATTCCAGTCATAACAATAAATAAAAACTTAAATCAAAAGCACCTATTCGGATCTTCTCGTGGACTGAGCTCTGATTGGTTAACATCTTTCTCCCACTCAGCTTAGCTGCAATTGCCTGGTGTGCTGCATCAGCTCTGATTGGTTAACATATTAAAATCATGCGCACAAGAAAAATAAAATAAAATTAATAGACAATGTTGCAGCAATTTAGAAATTGCATGTGCACTTTCTAAGCTAATGTGCTCTGCAATAGGGATGCACAATATATCGATTCAGCATCGATATCGCAATGTAATCATTTTCAATAGTCACATCACAGGATATGCAATGTTGTGTTTGTATTGTAATTCATCATTTGCAATTGATGAATTTTAGATGCCTGTGATTGTATAATGATTTTAAAAGCATTCAGGTTGAAGAAACTGTACCGTTTGCGACCTTAACTATGATTAAGTTTATTGAATTATTTTTATTTTTATCATTCAGTTATTTGAGGGTGCCACGGTGGCGTAGTGAGTAGCATGTTCGCCTCACAGCAAGAAGGTCGCTGATTCGAGTCCCGGCTGGATCAGTTGGCAGTTTTGCGTGAAGCTTGCATGTTATCCCCGTGGTTGCGTGGGTTTCCTCCGGGTGCTCTGATTTCCCCCACAAGTCCAAAGAAATGTGGTATACAGTAGGCGAATTAGGTTAGCTAAATTGTCCGTAGTGTATGTGTGTGAATGAGTGTGTATGGATGTTTCCCTGTGATGGGTTGCAGCTGGAAGTGCATTCGCTGCATAAAACATATGCTGGATAAGTTGGCGGTTCATTCCGCTGTGGCGACCCCAGATTAATGAAGGGACTTTGCCGAAAAAAGAAAATGAAGTTGGCATTTCTGTGTGGAGTTTGCTTGTTCGCGTGGGTTTTCTCCGGGTGCTCCGGTTTCCCCCACATGCAGCAACCGCTGCGTAAAACACATGCTAGTAAGTTGGCGGATCATTCCACTGTGGCGACCCCAGATTAATAAAGGGACTAAGCTGAATGAATGAATAAATATAAATGTCTTATTCATTCATTTTCTTTTCGGCTTAGTCCCTTTATTAATCCAGGGTCGCCACAGCGGAATGAACCGCCAACTTATCCAGCATTTGTTTTACGCAGCGGATGCCCTTCCAGCCGCAACCCATCTCTGGGAAACACATCCATACATTGTCATTCACACACATACACTACGGACAATTTAGCTTACCCAATTCACCTGTACCGCATGTCTTTGGACTGTGGGGGAAACCGGAGCACCCGGAGGAAACCCACGCAACCACAGGGAGAACATGCAAACTCCACACAGAAATGCCAACTGGCCCAGCCGGGGATCGAACCAGCGACCTTCTTGCTGTGAGGCGAACGTGCTAACCACTAGGCCACCGTGGCGCCCTAAATGTCTTATACATTTTGAAAATAAATTTTGAAAGTGCACATAAAAAATCTATGAATAAGATAAACATTTTATTTGATAAGAAAAGATGCGCATAAAATGTGATGGAAACACTTTTTCTGCATAAGTTCTAGTATGCGCATTAAAAAAAGGTCATGTGATGTTGTTGTAAGAGATCATGTGATGATAAAAATGTGTGTGAAGGGACAAACTAGCAGGCTGAGCACATCGTAAAATATCTGAAAAGTTGTGTTGGTCATTCTAAAATGCCTTCCCGTTTAAGTAGTTGTGTAATATATTATTAATGACCTCCAGAATCAAGAGCGTCTGTGCTCCGCGTCTGAAACCTTCAAACGCCACCGCACATTTACTGCGTGTCAGGATTGCCTTCTAAGGCACAAGTCATTTATTAAATGAAGAAAAGATTGACGCAGCTTCTCCTACTGCAGCAAATTATGTTTTTACTGTTGATATTCGGCACCAGTTAATCAGGAAGTGACGATTTTGTCCACTTTGACTCGTTGGATGGAAACGCTGCTTTCTTTTATGCGATAATACAGTTTTGCGTATAAAGTTCATTCGCATTTTTGGATGGAAACATAGCTAATGACAACGAAGGTGAGGATCCAAACGCAGGGTCTTATTAAACATGATGTTCAGGCAAGCAATGGTCAACACGGGAGCAAACAGATGTATATGGGCAATCCAGAGCCATAGTCGAAATAACAGGCGAGTGGTCAAAGGGCAGGCCACAGACAGAGATAAACGATACAACAAGGCTAGGATCAAACGTGGAAAGACAAGGCAAGGAACCCGCGTCGTAATGTCACAATACAGTAAACAAGACTCAGCAATGACTGTGTGTTTGTGTGGTGATTTTATAGTCCAGGTAATCAGTTCGTGTGCAGCATCAGCTGTGGGAGTGTAATCAAATGGTGACTTGGAGCAGGTGTTTGTGTGTGTTGCATGACTGGATCTGTAGTCCATTTACCAGCAGATTTGTAGTTCATGAGAATGTTGATGTGTTTTCCAGCGATGATGTTTAGTTCGCTGGTGATTGTGACAAACGGACCAATGAACATTTAGTTGACCAAGCCTGTTCTGGTTGACTATTGCTAAAGCTCCGGTCACACTGCACTTTTCTCCCCATAGACTTCCATTCATACGTTTCGCAGTTCGTTGCGTTCGAAAGTTCAAGCTTGGTGAACTCTGACCTGTGAAATCGCTTCATATGATTGCATGAGACCAATCGACGATCAAAACATGACCTCTCTGGACAGAAATTCAAAGTACGGAACAATCGTTCGCTTTATTTAATGTCTAATCATCTTGTTTAATCCCGCACCTTTTCGCAGCGCAGTATAACAGAATTTCGCATTCTCAAACTCTAGTGTGACCGCAGCTTTAGTCGACTATTAAGGGCAGCCCTACAAAGTATTTCATCTTGCCATCTCCTTATTACTCCAGTTTACACATTTTCAATATTTTAACATTTCTCACTGTGCGTTTTTTGTTACTGACATGACATAAATCAATTTCTGATTGGCTGTCTGTTGCCAAGCATTCAGTAGCAACAAACAAAAAATGCTGCTCTGTTTCACACTGAACAAACCTATTGCAATGTGGGGTTAACAGCTCAAATGCAGTGCTAACTATGCTCCAGATCAGGTTTCATACCCTGGGTTAAATGCAGTGCTAACACCTCTTTCAAACTACAGGTGTGAAACGGTCTTTACTTAGGGTTAAAAGCAGTGTTTAGAATGACAATAACCCAGTTTTTATCAATTACAATTCATCTCAATACTAAAATTATTATTCTATTTTAATGACATGGAGAAAGTCATTCATCCTTTCATTACATCTTGCATTGACTATTGTAACAGATGGTGCTGCAAGGCTGTTGACCAGAGCAAAGAAAACTGAACATATTACATCAATATCAGCCTCTCTTCATTGTCTCACTCTTCATTTTAAAATTCAATTTACATTTTTTTGTATGTTTTGCCTTGATGATCAGGGTCTTTTATATCTTGCAGATCTTCTTGAATCCTTTCCGTCCTCTATATCTCTAAGATCCTCGAACAGGGCTCTGTTAATGGACCCTTTTCCAAAGCTTGTTATGACGCATTTAACGCGGTCATGCAATTCAATTCACCTTTATTTCTATTGCACTTTTACAATGTAGATTGTGTCAAAGCAGATTCACTTGGATTGAAAACAGTGCCAGTCCAGTTATCAGTGTTGAAGTTCATTTTAGTTCAGTTCAGTGTGGTTTGCTGAGAGTTCAAACACTGAAGAGTAATCCATCGATGCCCAGACCTACAAGGCCCGAACCATGCAAGCCAATGTCGACAGCAGGGAAAAGACTTCACCAATTGGCGAAAGTGAAGGATTAAAAAACCTTGAGAGAAACCAGGCTCAGTTGGGCACGACCATTTCTCCTATGGCCAAACGTCTTGTGCAGAGCTGCAGTCTAGGCACCGGAGGCTGGAGGTCATCAGCATCTTAAATCCTTCAAAATTGTTAACATTTAGATTTTTTTAAATGTATGAATATTTATATGTATTCATATATGTAGTTTATCACATTTGTTTCAAATTACAAAAAAATAAAAAATAAATCTCCTCTGGCTGCCGTCATCAGTATCACATTTTTTTTTCTTTTTCCAAAAGTCTTTATAACATTATCATGGAGTTTTTTGTTTATTATTTGAGCAAATAAGATTGTAAAACAATATTTTTTTACTCTCCTATTCACTGTGCTCTAAGTTTTCCCAACTATGATGGCTTACTGAGAAACCCGGAAATGTGAAAAGAGTCTATTGTCTCTCTGACTCTTTTAAAAACTACGGGTGAGAGGGTTTTTACAGTTGCTGCCCCTTGTCTGTAAAATAAATAGCTTCTGGACATCTGCCTTGCATCTTCTACTCCAGTGGTTCTCAACTGGATTGGCCACTGGACCCACATTTTTACATGGTCATCAAGCCGCGACTCAAATTTTTAGGAACTGTAATATAATTTTAGGAATTATAATTAATTTGTATTTATTTGTTAACATACACAAGTAGTGACAGATGAGAAAATCAGATGAGAAAATCAGCAAGAGTTACAAATAACCTATAAAATATTGCTGACATTTAACAAAATGTATCAAATTATAGAAATATTACAAAGTAAAAACGACAAACACTAAAAAAAGGAAAGGTTGTTACCATAAACAAAACTGAACTGTTAATAAAACATTAACACTGATCCTGTTGAACACAACAAACTAGCAAATTGTAAAATGATTAAAATATTCATAACCAATTTTACATCTAAAATTCCATCGATTCCAAAGGGATCGGTTGTCGTGCGCGCATTTCAAAATAAAAGTCTGCAAATATGCAAGCAAGTTAAAAATGTAACTTTTGTTATTTGTTTTTACCACGCTCTACGGGACCCACTGAAAATGTTCCTGCGACCCACTTTTGGGTCGCGACCCACCATTTGAGAAACACTGTTCTACTCCATCTTTTAAAGCAATATTGAAAGCCTATTTTTTATTTCAAGGCTTTTTAATTGTTCTTTGTGTGTTTTTTTGTTTTTGTTTGTTTGTTTTCTGTAACAGTGTCTCGTGGTTTGTTTTGATTCCTTTACCCTCGCCCTGTCCTTGACTTTTGTCAGCACTTTTTCAGCCAGCTTTGCTGTGATAAATGTGCTACATCAGCCTGATCTCATGAGTAATCATAACTATTTTACACTTTGTCAGTTTAGTGGCTATTTTGTAAACTGACAAAACCCAAACGTCATTGAGGGATAGGCAAATCGCACTAAATTGTAGGAATTAATAGAAACTAGCCACTAACTCCAAAAGTTATGAATTGCCATGAGATTGTGTTGGCTATATACATAAAATGAGCTTACTTGCTTATGCCCAGTGTGAAAAGCTAGTTTTAGCTGTTCTGATGTGCTGGAAAGCATCATGATGATATTATTTGCATTTCAGTTATCTATAGAGGTAAAAAGAGCAGGACCTTCTGCTTGATCTGAACACTGCAACTGATGTTTTATTTTTACAAAAATAATAACCCCAAGAAACTGGTGCATCCTTCAATGCACAGCATGCACTCATGTGTGGGTTTAAAAAGAGGAAAGCTCTTCATGGAGAGAACTTTGAATGTTGTTTGCTCTAAAGTGAGAGAGAAAACATTTGCCAAAGACACAAACATGACCTGCTTTGTCTTTTCAGCAGTCTTACCATACCTGTCCTTTCAGATCAGTCACCCGACAATTCAAAAACCATTTACAAATATTTAACATAGCCAGGGCATAAATATTTATCTTTTGTGACATGCTTTTGCATTTTCTAGCTTTAGGTGCGTGTTTGTTCATGTTTTGTCACGCAGAGGCTATGGCAATAGTTCAAACGGCACGATGCTGTGCTTTGCCACACAGTGGTTCATGCCTTATTTGTAGATTCAGGCTGTTTCTCCAGCTTTGACTATGCCAGAGATTGCATTTCCAGGAACAGACTTTCATTTGAAATGTAGGCGATATTCTCAACATGTTGCGGAAATAAGAACATTTTATTTGTTTGTGATAACTATTAAAAGACACGCTCCAGAGTTTTAGTGCATTATTTCAAGCACTCAAGTTCCAATAATGTAGCATGAATGTAGAAGGCCGTTTTATCACACTAGGGCTGAACTGAAGCAGGTGGAAAATACAAATCGGACACCAAATCTTTTCATTTTCAGGTTTCCGCTATCATTGCTGTTCTGTTTTGAATTTCCTATTTTTTTCTTGGTAAACAAAATCACTTCTCGTACTCAATTCAATTCAATTCATCTTTATTTGTGTAGCGCTTTTACAATGTAGATTATATGAAGCGCAGAGGTATATTGGAGCAATTCCATGCAACTGTCAACCTTGCCATGAAAAAAACAAGTTTTCACCAAAACAGAGAAACCGTTTCTACATTGTTTATGTAAGCAAGTATTTTACGGTACTTTAAAAATGCTCAATGTCTCAGTCAGGGTTTGCAAACTATTACATTTGATTTACCAAAGTCACAAAAATGGCATTTTCACATCTGTCACATACATTACGGAGAAACGTCACATCCATAAAGTTTTTCCTCAACGATTTTTGTTCTATAGTGAGCCGACGCTTATCCTTTTGATTAGCGCTATTTCTTTTGGGTTGTGCAGTTTAATTCAAAGAACTTCTACAAAGCATGTTGTATACTGCACTTTTTTTTGTCACATCCATAACGCATGTTTATTTTCCTCATTTAAAATATAAAAAATGTTTACAGATTGATATTTTTCTGATCCCTTAACTCTGTGGTTAGTAGTTGTTTCAATATAATGTTAACATATACTTTCTATTTATGTTTTGAGTTTTTACTGCAAATGTCACATCCATAACACTGGAATTGCTCATTGTCTGATATTGCTATGTTTCAGTGGATGGTAAGTCTGTGTGATATTTAAGAAAAATGCAATATAATGGTCTAAAAGGCACACCAACAGTACACATTTTCAACCTCTTCCTAATCAAACTCACCAGAATCAGCCCATCAGAACATTAGAAGAGCCTCCAAAACCTGAAATGAATGAGTCAGATAAGGGAGACATCCTTAATATGTAATGTTGGTGTGCCTCCAGGAACAGGGCTCCAGGAAACACTGTTCTAAATAATGCTCTATTCAGTATGTGATCTGTTATTTTAAAACATGATATAACCAACATATTTCATATTATTTCAGGGAGAATAAATGAATGTTTTACTGTTGCAAATAAATCAGACATTTTAACAATGTAAACAAACAAAAATAGATATCACCACTTTGCTTCTATGATGTTATGGTGCGTTTACACTAGATGCGGATGAATGATCAAGCGCGAGTGATTTACATCTTAAGTCAAGACGCGAATAGACATTCTGCGGTGCAAATGACATGATTCACGTGAAAGAAGAGGCATGAATTGACCGTTTTGCGTGTTTGACTGCTTGAGTTGGAAAATCTGAACTTTAGCGGACATTCACGCCCTGTTAACCAATCAAGCGCTTGCTCTTATATGAGAGTGTAACGCCTGTTGTTAGTGTCCCGAGGGGAGATCCTGCTGCTGACACTGGACAACAGTTTCTGGAGCAGTTGATGAACCTCTGAAAGGATCTAGTATCTAGTTTTTCAGCCTTCCTAAAGGCACATAAAGCGCAGCTACTCTGTCAATAAAATCCATATTAGCCATTTAGCAATGGAACTAGAGTCACTAGGCAGACAGAAGCCCTGCCCATGTCTTTTGTGAAGTGAATTTCACACGTGAATGAAGTGAATTTGAAGCGTGAATGAAGCAAGTAAACTCAAAATGTTGAAGCGTCTATTTACTAGCGAGTAGTGCGATTTGTTCGCACAAGTCGCGCCTGGTGTGATGCTGTGCCTGCCATTATTGCTTTCTTAAAATAGCTTGCTTGGTCTTATTTCACAATTCGTACTAATGTTTGGACTAGAAAATTACCACTCTGCTTGGTTTGATGTAACTATGTCGACTGATTTATCTGAAAGGCTTTCAGATGGAGTACAGTAGCAGACGAACACGAAATTACTATTTATCACATATCATTGAAATATGTATACATTACGATATGCACATTTGTGATTTCGATATCTTGTGCAGCCTTACTCAACCATGAATTAAAAAGAAAGAGAAAGCAGCTTACCAGAAGCACTGACCTCTGAATGTGGGTTTTGGATGTGGGTTTTGGATCCAGCTTGTTGCGGCTCTGCTAAAGCCTAATACTTTAGTAGCAGACTGTGTGCGATCATATGCCTGCAGATTGTGTGTTTTCCTGCCATTGCGCTGGATTAGGTCATATAAATATTCATTGCTTGTTTAATAAACAAATGCATTTTTGTCCTATAGATTACCGGATTTGCAGAATTGTTTGCTTGAGCAATATCAAAATAGCAAGTTCAACAAGTATGTAAATGTGAAGAATTTAAGATGTTGAAGCAAACTATATATTAAAAGAGCAGAGAGCATAAAATTGCTATAT
>CAIGQQ010038318.1:1488909-1518892 GCA_903798035.1 Danio albolineatus
ATTTTATTTTATTTATTTATTTTTTTTGGGGGATAATTAAATTAATATACCCCCATAAAAAATAAAAAATAAAAATCAGCTTTAAAGGGGAGCTATTATGCAAAATAAATCTCTTTATAAGGGGTTTATACACAGTTGTGTGGTAACAGTGTGTGAATATAGCCAGTAGGTTTGGGCGATGTCAACCAGTTTAGCATCGTTGATGTCTAACGTGAAATATCGCAATGGACGATGGCATCGTCGTCATAGGCGCCAGTGAATTAATTATTTATGAATAATTAATTAATTCATAACGAATTAATAATTTGTAGCCTACCATTTTAACTACCTGACCCGCATGGTCTTTGTTTTACCCATAACCAAATCATAAATAAAGATAAGCTACACACAAATTACCACCTGTCAATCACTTTGACTCTGGGATGAATAGGCAGAGTGATCTATGTCATTATAATAGTGTTGACAAACTTGGTTGGTAAAAAAGGTGCACAACCAACAGCAACCAACCAACATTTTACTGAGGTATTCGTTAACATTACTAAGTACAAGCGTGAAAGCGAAAGATTGAACCAGTGTACTGACGTGTTACCTGATAGTTTCAAAAGACCGAAGAGTCGTCAGATAAACACAAGATTAATTATTAGGCATGGGCCGGTATAAGATTCAGACGGTATGATAACCTTGGATAAAAAATATCACGGTTTCACGATATGACGTTATTGTGTTTACTGCTCTAAAATATATTCTTCTTAAATGTCTGGCTAAAAAACAAAACCTTTTTCCCTCATGAACACAATATATTTTATTTTGAGAAACATTTAAAATATTTTGGGGCAGTAAACATGTCAGGCTGAATAATTCAAGTGAATCATTGACTTCTGCTGTCTTCATTTGTTTCAAAAACACTGATTTCTTTACAATTTACACCTAAAAACCAAACAAAAAAAGTAAATAAAAAAAATATAACACATACCTTAGGAATGGTATAGCAGAAAATTTTGGTGGTATGAAAACCTTGACTTTTCCATACCGCGGTATACCTTGAAAACGGTTATCGTCTAATGCCAATTAATTATATATCACGTTTAACAACTATAGTGAGACACGATCCAGCGCTACATCCTTGATAAACTGTCTGATATGCACTGCACTGCTGCACTGGTTTTGTGCTCAAAGCACCTGCTGACTGCCTGGAGATCATGACAGTTTGTGTCTGTGTGCATGTGTCTGTGTTTGCATGTGGTCACGTGATGTGCGGTTTCAGCAGCATAGTGTGGATGTAGGGCTGTTCAGAAATGCTAGATGAAACTAGGCATTGGACGATACCATTTTGCAAGGTATACCGCGGTATGAAAAAGTCAAGGTTTTCATACCGGCAAAATGCTATACTAAGGTATGAGTAAGACTTTTTATTTATGTTTTTTTTTTTTTTTTTTGAAGTAAATTGTAAAGTCATCTGTGTTTTTGAAACAAATGAAGACAGCAGAAGTCAAAGATTGACTTGAATTATTTAGCCTGACCTGTTGACTGCCCCAAAATATTTTAAATGTTTCTCAAAATAAAATTTATTGTGTTCAAAGGGGAAAAAGCTTTCATTTTTTTAGCCAGACATTTAAAAAGAATATATTTTAGAGCAGTAAACACAATACCGTCATACCGTGAAACCGTGATGTTTTTATCCAAGGTTATCATACCGTCTGAATCTCATACCAGCCCATGTCTAGATGAAACGTCAGTGTGGATGTGGATCGGTTTTGTTCTAAAATGCCATTTTAAAACTAATATGTATAAGTGTAAACGGGGCCTAAGTGTGTATTTTTTCTCAAGCGGGTTACTGCTGTAACAGGGGTAGGGTGGAGGATCGCAATGCCGGCTCAGCATTGTAATGTCTATCGGCCATCGGTGATGGACGATGGCATCGTCGATCGACCCAACCCTAATAGCCAGCCTCTAATGGTAAAAAATAATTAATTCTATTTTTTAATATAATCATACTTGTTCAAAACGGTCTACACAAACACTTTAATTGATATTCTGCCTTTGTATGTCAATAGAGGAGGAACGCTCAGGCCATTAGTGACAATCTCTCCAACATTAGCATAATGTCCATTAGCATAAATGCAGCCTTTCGTTATTAAAGTTTTCCCAACATAACTACTGAAGATGTAAGTGACTAAGATACATACAGTAATACATGTAGAGTTATAATATGCACAAATGAACACTGTAGTCTACATAGTCTTCCTTCTTCTGAGACATATTTTGATATTTTAAGAGGTAACCTTGTTTTTTTTTTTTGTAGTAAATTTTTTTTATTTTTTTATTTTTTTTATTAATAACGTCAGGGTAACAATAACAGCATCATACAGATTTGTTATGTAAACTGTGCATGAGTTTTACAGAGAAACAAAGCATGAAATAAACACATACCAAAGAAAAAATAAACTAAAAAAAAACACATCAAATAATATAAAATCATGTAAGAAAATTAAAAAAGGAGAATAAGTTGACAGTTCTAATAGCTTTTAGATTTTTAGAGGAAGCAATAGTCCTAATGTACTGTTGAAGTTCCTTTTCAAAAACAATAAAACAAGGTGTACGTTGAGAGAATTTACAACGGTGTATATGAAATTTTGCAAGAAATAAAAGAAGATTAATAATGAAATATTCCTTACTTTTATCAGCAGGGGTATTAAAAAAGCCCAACAGGATATCCTTAAAAGATAATAAGAATCCCGGTAGTATTTTGCCATGAATAACTAAAGAAAGTTCAATCCAAAAGCATTGTGTATAAGGACAATTCCAAAAGATGTGATCAGCAGTTTCACTGGGTATATTGCAGAAAGAGCAGCATGTATCTATATCTGACTTATATCTTTTTAAAAATGTTTTGGCTGGGTAAAATCTGTGTAACAATTTAAATGAAATGTCTCTAATTTTGTTAGTTATTATATATTTTAGAGATAAAGACCAAACGTTTTTCCAATTAATCTGGTCATATGTCTCCATCCAAAAAAACTTTACATAAGGGGTTGTTACAATTTCTTTTTGAAAAAGAGACCTGATTTTGTAATTACGTCAGGAAGGTTGTGATAAAAAACATATTTTTCCCACTGAAGTTTCCAAGGGGTGCAATGACACAGACGAAGCACCGTGTATTCCACCATAGCCTCTAAAAAGCATTATAACACCTTTAGGAATTGCATCCATTACAATAGAGAATTCTTTTGGAGTTACCGGGAAACCAAACTTGGATAAAAATTCTTTATAATTCAAGAGAAAACCTTCTGAGTTAAATAACTGAGATACAGTCAAAATATTTTTTTCAAACCAACCACTAAAAAATAAAGATTTGTTTTTATACAAAATGTCCTGATTGTTCCAGATACAATATTGATGAGGGGAAAAGTTGTGTTTGTAAATCAGTGACCATGCAAGTAAAGCTTGCTTATGAAAATTGGATAATTTATAAGGGATTCTAGCAATATTATAGTTACAACTTAGTAGAAAAGGGAGACCTCCCAATTTAAAAAAAAAATAATTGGGGATAAAATTCCAAATTGAGTTTGGGTTAGTTATAAATTGCCTTAGCCAGTTAACTTTGAAAGTATTGTTTAAGGATGAAAAATCAAGAAAATTTAAACCTCCATATTCATACTTGTTCATGATTACAGATTTCTTAACATAATGGATTTTATTCTTCCAGACAAAATTAAACATATTTTTATCCATGCTTTTACAAACTTTTTTATCTACATATAAAGAAAGTGCAGGGAAAGTAACTCTAGCTATACCCTCCGCTTTAGTAAGCAGCACCCTGCCTCTTAATGACAAGTCTCTCTGCAGCCATATCTGAAATCTTTTTTGTGACTTAAGAATAGCGGGATCAAAGTTCAGAGAGGATCTCCTTTCTTGGTTTTTAGTAACCACAATGCCTAAATATGTTTCTTCAGATTTAACTGGGATTTTGTAGACAGTAGGAGCCGCACACTCTTTAATTGACATTAGTTCGCATTTGTTTAAGTTTAACTTAAGGCCTGATGCTTTAAAAAAAGTTTAATTCTATCAATAACTATAGGAATTAGGGAAGCATCTTTTAAAAAAACAGTGGTGTCATCAGCCAACTGGCTAATAACTATTTCTCGACCCGCTAAACAGATACCCTGTATACCACTTTCATAGACAAATGTAGACAGTAGTTGCGCACAAAGTAAAAATAAGTAAGGAGATATAGGGCACCCCTGTCTAACCCCCCTAAATAAGCCAAATCTTGGTGAGGTGCCATTTTTTTATTTAATTGAAGACGTACCATTATTATAAAGAGTTCTAATTGTTTTGCAAAACCTGTCCCCAAATCCAAATTTATGTAATGTTTTAGCAATAAATTTATGTTCCAATGAGTCAAATGCCTTATAAAAGTCTAGAAAAAGAATGAAACTGTTCTCCTGTATTATTTCTGAGTAGTCCAATAAGTCAAGAATCAGCCTTATGTTATTGACAATGTGTCTTTTGGCCATAAACCCAGATTGTGTCTCATCTATTACAGAGTCCAGTACAGATTTTAATCTTTTAGTGAATATAAAAGCTAACAACTTCTAATCATTGTTAAGTAGAGAGACAGGTCGCCAGTTATCGATTAAAAGCAAGTCCTTTTTGGGTTTTGGGATAAGAGTGATTAAACCTTGTGTAAGGGTTGGAGGAAGAGTTTCCTTTTGAATACTTTCTTCAAAAACCTTGAGTAAAAATGGTGACAATTCTTTAGAAAATAGTTTGTAAAACTCTGAAGTAAGGCCGTCAGTTCCCGGGGACTTATTGTTTTTAAGGTCATCAATTGCATCTTTAAACTCTAATAGAGTCAAGTCCTTGTCACAAAAGTCTCTATCATTACTTGAGATAGTTTTGTTGTGTTTGACAGATTCCAAAAAATTACAAGCTGCCTTTTCCGAATATCTTTCCTTATAAAGATTGCTGTAAAATTTAGCACAACAATGAGCTATTTTTTTTTAATCATTAGTAAGTATGCCATCAACATTTAGGGTTTCAATTAATGAAGTCTTCAACAAACTTTTTTCCAACCTAAAAAAGTATGCTGTATTACATTCTCCTTCTTCCATCCACTTTTGTCTAGATCTTATATAAGCTCCTTGTGCCCTGTAAGTGTACATACTATCTAATTTAATCTGTAGGGTGGCAAACCTAAGTTTGTCAGTTTCTGAAAGTAGCTCTGGAGGTTTAGAGGAGAGCCTAGTAATTTCAGACACCACCTTATTTTCTTCTGCTCGCTGATGTTTAGCTAAATTGCTGCCACATTTCCTAAAGTATTTGCCAATTTCAAACTTCAGCAGCTCCCACTGTCCACAATATGTGTTCTCTACTGAAGCTCTGCTCCAGTGTTTCTCAATCAACAATACAATATCCTTTTTAGCATCCTCAGACTGGAGCAAAGAATTATTTAATTTCCAGTAACAAGATGAGTATGCATCAAGTGCAGAGAGACAAATCTTAATAGAAACCGCACTGTGATCTGTAAGTGGAGAAGCGTGGATATCAACTGATTTACAGTTACTAGCTAAGCTTTGAGAAACTAACCAAAAGTCTATTCAAGATTTTTTAGAATGATCCTTGCTGCACCATGTATAAAGTTTTTGTTGTGGATTTTTTTCTCTCCATATATCAACAACAGAAAATCTCAACAGAAAATTATTTAGAGTTGAATTTGTAGAGGTGGCTCTGGGGGGAAACCTATCTAATTCACCGTTTATTACCATATTGAAGTCTCCGCCCAAAATAATGGAAGATTTAGGAAATTTGTCTTCCCAATATTGAATTTTATCACTGATCTTATTCAATAAAATTGAATTCTCCTTAGAAGTGTTGTACCCATATATATTTACTAAAATTGAAATATCTTGTCCAAGTGATACAACAAGCAAAAGAAAGTGACCCTTATCATCACAAACAGAATGCAAAATCTCCCCACAAAACTTGCTTTTGAAAATAGCGACACCTGCTGATTGTTCTGTCCCATGAGACATCCACATATCAGTCCCCCACTGAGATCTCCAGAATTTAGCATCCTCCTTGACAGAATGAGTTTCTTGAAAAAAAACAAAAGTCTGAACCATAGTTTTTACCAAACAAAAAAAGTGCTTTGCGCTTAACATTGTTTCTTAGACCCCTGACATTAAGTGAAATGAACGATAACGACATATAAGTGACAAAAGACAATGAACAATTGTTGACTATAAGGTCAAACTAAGGCAAAAAGTCAAAACTGACTAAAGATAAAGGTATTGAGATGAACAGAGCCCAATGACCTACTTAAATCACTAAGCCATAAATCCAGCAGAAAAATTTGGTGAATTCAAAAGCCGTAATGACTGAAAACAGTCAGGTTCTCATTTCAGTGCGTAAACAGTAACCTCCACTCCTGAATGAACGCACGTGTCCCAATGTAATATGCCACTTTTCCGGCAGCCCTTGCCTCTTTCACTTTGGGCCACAAGCTTTTTCTTTTTTCCCGGTCCAGAAATGACAGATCCTCCGCGAAGCGCAAGTTATTTTCTTTTAGAAACTGTGAATTCTTAGCTGCTTTTCACAAGGCATCGCGAACTACCCGTGAGGTAAATTGCATGATAATAGCGCGAGGTCTTGCGTTGTCATCTCTCCTCCCTATGCGATGCACGGTGTCGACAACATCAGGGTACCTCAACCTAGCATCTGGATACGTTTCGCAAAAGATTCGAATCACTTCAGATCTGATGTCTCCTTTGAAAGATTCAGGCACCCCAAATAGCCTCAGATTACTTCTTCGAGAATATCTTTCAAGATCCGATATACGCGTTTCCCACGCTCCCGTGAGCTTTTCTTGATTTTTCAGCCTCGCATCAACGTCTTCCACATTCTTCTTTACATCTTTAACTTCAGCACACACAAAGTCTATCGGTTTTTTCAGACCTTCAATCTTAAGAGTGTTAGCACTGATCAGTCCTTCAAGCGTGTCAGACCTTGTGTTGATCAGAGAGGATAATGTGGAAATAACTGTGGAATCAGCCTGCTCGGTTGGGCTGGGTTTACCTTTTTTATGCGCAGGTGACTTGCTAGGGGTTTCAGGGAGTTGTGACATGCACAGATCAATTTCATTTCCCACCGGAGAAGCATAGTCATGGCCATCCATATTGTCGACAAAGTCGCTGTCCAATTGCTTTCTGCGTCTGTCAGATTTCGGCATGTTTCGCTCTCAGTTTCACGTAGCTGCTCTTACTTCAGAATCAGAATCAGAATCAGAAAGGGCTTTATTGCCAGGTATGTTCACACATACGAGGAATTTGTTTTCGTGACAGAGCTTCTACAGTGCAACAGAATTACAGCGACAAGACAAAAAACAGATAATAAATATATTCAGAAAAATAGAAGTGTTAAATGCAAATATACAAATGGACAAGTGTATGTACAGGTGTATTACTATATACAACATTATATGTGCAGCTGTTATGTGCAAATTGGCATGTAAAGTGTGTTGTTAAATAAGTGTATGTGTGTATAAAAGTGTAAAGCAGGTAGTGGTGTTGGTTCCACGATTATTATCATCAAGTGTTCATGAGATGGATTGCCTGAGGGAAGAAACTGTTTCTGTGTCGGGCTGTTCTGGTGCGCAGTGCTCTGTAGCATCGACCAGAAGGTAACAGTTCAAAGAGGCAGTGTGCTGGGTGTGAGGGGTCCAGAGTGATTTTGGCAGCCCCTCCACTCGCTCTGGATAAGTACAGTTCTTGGAGAGTAGGGAGGGTTGTACCAATGATTCGCTCAGCAGTCCGAACTATTCGACGTAGTCTTCTGAGGTCAGATTTGGTAGCTGAGCTAAACCAGACAGTTATTGAAGTGCAAATGACTGATTCAATGATGGAGGTGTAGAACTGTTTCAGCAGCTCCTTTGGCAGGTTGAACTTCCTCAGCTGACGAAGAAAGTACAGCCTTTGTTGGGCTTTTTTGACAATGGAGTCCATGTGAGTGTCCCACTTCAGGTCCTGAGAGATGGTGGTGCCCAGGAACCTGAATGACTCCACTGCAGCCACAGTGCTGTCCATGATGCTCAGTGGGGGGAGAGCAGGGGGGTTTCTCCTGAAGTCTACTATCATCTCCACTGTTTTGAGCGTGTTCAGCTCCAGGTTGTTGTGACTGCACCAGAGAGCCAGCTCCTGAACCTCCTGTCTGTAAGCAGACTCGTCACCGTCCTGAATGAGGCCGATAAGCGTGGTGTCGTCTGCAAACTTTAGGAGCTTGACAGAGGGGTCCTTTGAGGTGCAGTCATTCGTGTACAGAGAGAAGAGCAGAGGGGAGAGGACACACCCCTGGGGGGCGCCAGTGCTGATTGTGCGGGTCCTGGATGAGGATTTGCCCAGCTTGACCAGTTGCTGCCTGTCTGTTAGAAAGCTGTTGATCCACTGACAGACAGAGGTGGGCACGGAGAGCAGAGTTAATTTGGGCAGGAGAAGTTTTGGGATGATGGTGTTGAAAGCTGAGCTGAAGTCAACAAACAAGATCCTCGCATAGGTCCCTGGTCTGTCTAGGTGTTGCAAAACATAATGCAGTCCCATATTTACTGCATCATCCACAGACCTGTTTGCACTGTAGGCAAACTGAAGAGAGTCCAGTGAGGGTTCAGTTATGTCCTTCAGGTGGGCCAGCACCAGCTTTTCAAACGACTTCATGACCACAGATGTTAGCGCCACCGGTCTGTAGTCGTTTAGTCCTGTAAGTTTGGGCTTCTTTAGGATGGGTATGATGATGGAGCGTTTGAGGCAGGAGGGCACTTCACACAGCTCCAGTGATCTGTTGAAGATCAGGGTGAAGATGGGGGCCAGTTGGTCAGCACAGGATTTTAAACAGGCTGGTGTTATAGAATCTGGGCCTGGTGCTTTTCTCCTCTTTTGTTTCCGGAAGACCTGGCGCACATCATCTTCATTAAACTGAATTGCAGGTATGGGGGAGGTGGGGGGTGGTGGAGGTGTTAATGGTGGCGTGAAGAGCAGTTCAGGGTGGGCGTGGGGGGTTTTCTCAAACCGGCAGTAAAACTCATTCAGGTCGTTAGCAAGTTGTTCATTGTCTACAGTGCTGGGGGAAGGTGGCTTGTAACTTGTAATATTCCTTAAGCTTTTCCACACGGATGCTGAGTCGCTGGAAGAGAACTGACTCCTTAGTTTTTCAGAGTAGTTCTTTTTGGCAACTCTGATCTGCTTATACAAGGCCCTCTCCCCATTCCTGTAAGCAGCCTCTTTGGCCTGACGTAGCTGTCTGAGTTTTACAGTGAACCATGGTTTGTCATTGTTGTATGTGAGTTGAGTCCTGGTAGGGATGCACACATCTTCACAGAAACTAATATAAGATGTTACCGTCTCTGTGAGTTCATCCAGATCGTTAGCAGCATCTTCAAAGACACTCCAGTCAGTGAGGTCGAAACAGGCTTGTAGATCCCGCTCTGTTTCATTAGTCCATCTTTTCACAGATCTTAATACTTCTTGATAAACTACTGTAAAAGTAATGTTTAACCGCTAGATTTGCATAAAATAAAACTTTTTGGCCTGGAGCTCTGAAGTCTTCATCCTACCGAGGCGCCATCTTGCTCCGCCAGCCGGTAACCTTGGTTCAGTTTTGAATCTGTCACAATGTTGACACATTTGTAGCTCCGCCTTTTTTTAAAAAAGAGCACCTCATTTAAATTCAAAGTGACAGTCAACAAAACGCCACAATTTGGATCGAAGCCTAAAATAGGGAATTTCAGAAAGTGATATAAACATTATTTGTGTGGTGTCTTGAACTGAAACTTCACATACACACTCTAGGGACATCCGAGACTTATTTTACATCTTGTAAAAAGGAGCATAATAGGTCCCCTTTAAAGAAGCTTAGACTAATAGTTGAGTAAGTGTCAGACTGGGCATACAGATGCAAGAACAAGACTTTGAACTCAAAACCAAAAACAAAACCAGCAACAAAACTGGAAACACATTCAGCTAGAATAGTGTGAGGTGGTCACAATGATGAGTACAGTTCATTAAGGAGGCAGAAAGTCCAGAGACAGATACAGAAACAAGTGCAAAGTCCAAACTGGAGACAGCTATTCAACATCAGGCCATAACAAGCAAAATATGAACCCCAACATTAACTGGGAAGATAACAGAAAAATAGCCAGAAAAATTCATCCGAGTTCAAACAGTGTGTCCATGACTTTGTTAACAGTGTGAAAACATATTGTTCTTGTTACGAATTGTTCTGCTCGCTATGTGCAGAGCTGGAATAAGAACACACATTGGGCCCTGGGGCCATGGCAAGCCAAAAGGCCTTATTTATTTTATCGCCTCCAAAAGTATGTTTTTTTTTTGTTGCTATTATTTTTATTATTATTATTGGGTGGCGTGGTGGCACAGTGGGTAGTGCTGTCACCTCACAGCAAGAAGATCACTGGTTTGAGTCTCGGCTGGGTCAGCTGGCGTTTCTATGTGAAGTTTGCATTTTCTCCCCATGTTCGTGTGGGTTTTCTCCGGGTGCTCCGTTTTTCCTCACAGTCCAAACACATGCGATATCGGTGAATTGGGTTAGCTAAATTATCCGTAATATGTATATTTGTTAAATGACAGTGGGGCGCCACGTTGGCGTCGTGAGTAGCACGTTCGCCTCACAGCAAGAAGGTCGCTGGTTCGAGCCCCGGCTGGGTCAGTTGGCATTTCTGTGTGGAGTTTGCATGTTCTCCCCGTGGTTGCGTGGGTTTCCTCCGGGTGCTCCAGTTTCCCCCACAAGTCCAAAGACATATGGTATAGGTGAATTGGGTAGGCGAAATTGTCCGTAGTGTATGAGTGTGAATGTGTGTGTATGGATGTTTCCCAGAGATGGGTTGCGGCTGGAAGGGCATACGCTGCGTAAAAAATATGCTGGATAAGTTGGCGGTTGATTCTGCTGTGGTGACCCCGGATTAATAAAGGGACTAAGCCGACAAAAAAAATGAATGAATGAATGAATGTTAAATGACAGTGTATGGGTGTTTCCCAGTGATGGGTTGCAGCATGAAGGGCATCCGCTGCATAAAAAATATGCTGGATAAGTTGGCGGTTCATTCCGCTGTTATGACCCCAGATTAATAAAGGTACTAAGCCGAAAATAAAATTAATGAATCAATAAATTATTATTATTATTATTATTATTATTATTATTATTATTATTATTATTAATATTATTATTATTTGTTAATTAATATTCATTCACTTATTTTCCTTCGGATTAGTCTCTATTTCAGAGGTCACCACAGCGGAATGAACCACCAATTATTTCAGCATATGTTTTACATTGTGGATGCTTTTCCTGCCACAGCCCAGTATTGGAAAACGCCCATACACACTCATTCAGACACACTCTCTTACACTACAGACAACTTAGCTTACCCAATTCACTTATAGCGCATGTCTTTACACAGGGGCTGAACAATTACTCGAAAGAAGACTGCGATCTCGATTCGACCCTACACTATCTTAATTCCACAATTCTACCAATCATATTTTCAAGGTCTGGACAGAAGCATAAAGGCGGTTAAATTGTAAGCACTTCTCTCTTTGTGTCGTGTCTTTTGGAAGCCCAAATACAGAAACAGAAGAAGCTCTGTGGAAATAGCAGCGTTTGGACGGCATTTTAGCTTTCTCTGCTATAACATTACAATGCCTCTGGCCACGCCCCTTCACTGCACAGGGTTTATGTGCGTAGTAAATACATGTAACCAGAAGCCCTTGTGATCTTACTAGCACGGATGCATTTTTAGGTGGTCCCCAAACTTCGTTCGCTGTAGGCTTTGCTAAGCTAACTCTGTAAAAGCCACCGTCTCCCTTTGCTTTGAACTTTAAGTGTCTTACATTCAGAGATGTTGTTTATGTTCACACAGCTACATTACACATCAACTAAAGTTTAAAATATAATATAAGTGAAGGAGTAGTAAGTGTTACAGAGAGACGCGACTTACCGGAATAGCGGATTCACTGATAAACAAAGGTGATCGAAGTGTTTTCTGAAACGGTACTAATCTGCACTTTAAGTTATCTTGTTGGATCACTTACGGAGGGGTGCCGACTCGTATCCCCAAACGTCGACCAGCGTAACTTCCGCAGAGTTGTTTACCAGAAGATCCTGGGTTATCGGAATGGTTTCTCTGCCGGTAAGAGTCTTTCAAATCTGCGACGTCCACAAGTAAAGTCTTCACATCAAACCATTGTATCCTCCGGAGGCCAAGACTGTTGTGAGAGCCGAAATCATTTTACTATCTAGTTTCCACAGAATCCACAGTCACTCGCACATCACACTGAATTTCCTTTGTGTGAGTATTTATTTTGATTTCACTTTGTTGTTTTTTTTATTTCCAATAATACAATTGGGGTAATTTTCTTTTTTCTTGTGGACGCTAATTTATTTTTGTTTGTTTTTGCTTTTGATCTGGACTGTTGTTAAACTGGGAAACCGCCTTTTCATAGTTGCTTATTTTGGGGTGTGTTTTATTATTTTTTTTCCCTTGTAAGCTCATTTCATTCATTTTCGTGTCGGCTTAGTCCCTTTATTAATCCGGGGTCGCCACAGCGGAATGATCTGCCAACTTATCCAGCATTTTGTTTTACGCAGCGGATGCCCTTCCAGCCACAACCCATCTCTGGGAAACATCCATACATTCTTATTCACACACATACACTACGGACAATTTAGCTTACCCAATTTAGCTTACCCAATTCACCTGTACCGCATATCTTTGGACTTGTGGGGGAAACCGGAGCACCCGGAGGAAACCCACGCAACCACGGGGAGAACATGCAAACTCCACACAGAAATGCCAACTGACCCAGCCAAGGCTTGAACCAACCTTCTTGCTGTGAGGCGAACGTGCTACTCACTACGCCACTGTGGCGCCCTTTTTCCCTTGTAAGTAAAAATGAAATAACACTGGGCTTTCCAGTCTTGCTGTTGTAAGATGTTGATTTGAAGGTTTTTTTTAATTGTTTTGTTGTCTGACAATTTTGTTGTGAAATATAATCTGAGTTAAATTGAATCTTACTGGTTTGACGATTTATTTATGTATTTATTTTTGTGTGTGTGTGTAATGGATGGTTTTGTCTGATGCTACTAATGTTATCTGGGGTAATTGTGCACAATCTGATGTATTGTTTTGACAGGTTTAATTCCTGTCTGGCGCCCGAACAGTTCTTTACTTTAATCTTTGTTGTAAATTCCTTTATTTAGTGCAGAAGTCATTAGAAGTCATTATTTTTAAGAGCATCACGTGGCTGAGTAGTTACGTGGGACGGCTCTGATATAGAGAGACCTGGGTTCGGTTCCTGCCTCTGCCAAGATTTATTTTTATTATTATTTATTTTTGTCCTTCTTCATAGTTAAACAAATTAATGTCTTTAATTGAATAGTGCACCACCACCGTTACAGTAGTGGACCACCCCTTTAATCCAGCTGAAACCAAATATAATGTTTAACCAAATACACAACAATTAAATCAAAGTCTGAATGGAAGGAAGACATATAAGCTATATAAGTGGGATCATCAGGTTGAATTTAAAAATACAGCTGCATATCACCTGCATAGCCGTGGTGAGAGAAGCTATGTGCCTTTTTAATGGTGCCTTGTGAGGTTGTGTAAAAGGAGAAAAGAAGAGGAGCGGGTACTGAACCTTGAGGCACCCCAGTGAGTATCTGATGGGAATTTGTCATCTTTCCACTAGACCTTGAAAAATGTTCCTGTGAAGTGACGCTGAAGCTAGTTAAGCACTGTTCCTGTGATTCCAAAAATGTTAGGCCAGAAAAGGTATAGGATGTGGAACAGTATCAGAAGCCACTGTCAGATCCACCAGAATAATAAAAAAAGCAGTTTCAGAGAGTTTCAGCAATGGTCAGTAACGCAGTCTCTGCTGAGGCTTTGAAGCTGAACTGATGGTTGTTCTGTGATGGAAAAGCAGTGATCTGATTAAACTAATCTTTTACCATTGTTTAATTTACTTCTTCTCTCATGCATGTCTTTGGTTTTAATGTGTTTGTACTGTCTGAGAGTGTACTGTTCTACAGATCTTCAGTCTAACCGAACTACAGGTCTGCTTTGAGAAACTGGAGGTGCAGAGGAATGAGTCCAGGATGCCAGAAGAGTCATCAGACTCATTAATGGCTCTAATTCCCCTTACACATGGTCAGCCAAGGAGATCAATCTTCAAACAGACTCTGTGCTGGACCTTTTCATGACCTTCACCAGCTTTATTATTTCTGCTGGCCATGCTTTGATTTCTCAGGGTAGCAAACGGATATAAATGCCTCATATACGAACACATACAGGCCCTCACAGTCTCCGATATGTTACCAATTACAGAAAAACTACACACAGCACACATTAATCCTTATTTAGGTTCAAAAACAACACGAAACATAACCCACAGTCAGTGCAAACCTCTCATCTGTATGTTTAATCTTCACCAGCACGTGTAACCGCTTGTTAGAAAGTAATTCCGTCATTCCGAGTTCATAATAGTCCAAAAGGCGATGATAATAGTTAAACGTAGCAGATCTTCATGTTTGCTGAAACAATAATTTGCTGCTTTGTTTTTTCTGGCTTCTCCTTTGTTTTTGCACATGTCAGGCTCACGTTTGTCTGTTTCTGAAAGGATCGGGTTTCAAAAGCACGTCAATAATCAAGTGCAGGTTATTATCATCAGCTCAAGAAGTTCGTTATTTCAAAAAAAGACGCGCAGCAAGTGCAAGCGACAAAGCAAAACTGCTCGCGCTTTAGACGGGCTCGTAAAAAAACTACGGGGCACAGGGGAGAATCTGCTCTTCTTCTTGGCTCTTGGCTGTTTATAAAGACGTTGACAAGGTTTGTTTGAGCTCGGGTCGATCATGGTTCATTATAATATGTATATATTATTTCGATTAATGTCTCGGCTGTGTATTAAACATGACGATTTCTTTGTTTTCATTCTGGCTTGTTGCGCGAGCGAATGACATACCTCTGTAAACCAATTGCATTCAGCTGCCTTTTGGTACCTTGGCACCCTTGGTATTCTTTGCAAAGAGCACCCAAAATGTGGTACGATATGGCTCGGTACGCATTTAGACAGTGGAAACGGCCATAAAATCGTACCGAGCTGTACCATAACGTACCACTCAGTAGAACTGTGTGGTGGCCCCAAAGCTCTGGAACTGTGTCCCTATATCACTGGGAACTCTGGGATCAGTTGAACGTTTAAAAAAAATTAATAAATAACGAAACATATTTTTGGTCAAGCTTTTAATGAACAGTTTTAGTGTTTCTGTACTTGGATTTTTTACTTGTTTTTAATATATTTTCTTGGTCACGCTTTACAATAAGGTTTATCAGTTAATGTTAATTAATGCGTTTACTAACATGAACAAACAATGAACAATACTTTTACGACAGTATTTGTTCATGTTAGTTAACATTAGTTAATGAAAATACAGTTGTTCATTGGTAGTTCATGTTAACTCACGGTGCGTCAACTATTGTTAACAAGCATGGACTTGGATGTTAATAATGCATTATTAAATGTTCAATTATGATAAATTAATGCTGTACATGTGTTGTTTGTGATTAGTTCATGTTAGTAAAGGCATTAACTAATAAACCTTATTGTAAAGTGTTACCGTTTTCTTTTATAGATATGCGTTCTTTTACCTGTTTTCTGGTTCTTATCGTAAAGCAGTTTGTGACTTAATGTCTGTGAAAGGTTCTACACAAATAAACCTTTACTTACTTACTTACTTACTAACTTACTTTTAATTAGCATTAAAAGTTCAATGAAATGAAAATAAAGCTTTTTTTTTTAGATGTTTAGTATCAGTATTGTTAGTTTTTAGGATATCTATAGGCTAGTGCGCTCCAAGACAGTTAAAAAAAGAATAAATAAATAAATAAATAAAGATAAAAATTATATAAACTTGTAAAGCTTGTAGTTTGTCACTTTTGTTTAAATGGACCAACGGTTTTATTCACCCATACTTCAGTTTGTCATCAAATCATAACCAATTAAATGCTCTCTACATTTGATGTGCTTGAGCTCAACCACTCTCTCTGCAAGACTGGTGATAAAACAAAACGCTGTTGGCTGTTTTTTTTTTTTTTTAAAGAAAGGGGAGGAACTACAATATGTCCCACCCTCTCTTCGTGTTTCGTTTGAGATTTTGTTAAACATTGCAAAGCACTTCACGGGACCTTTAACAAACAACCGTAACATATCCTTTTCTTATACTGTTGGATTTAATAGATTAATTTTTATACATTAACCTTTAATAACGAGAATTATTCTTATTATACTATGATATACTATGATTTTTATACCAATTTTGCAGTAAATCTGTCAATATTGTTGTTGATTAATATCAGCAACCAGTCTAATTATGCTAAATTAACAGTATATGGCGAGATCTGTGTACAGATCCAGTATTTCGACAAAGCACATGTGTCATCTACTCACATTCACTAGAAACAAAACATTTTAATCTGATATTAAATAATCACTGAAGCTTTTTGTTTTTTACTGAATTGCAGTGCTATGTTTCATAACGATTTTCCTTCAAAAGAATGAGAAAAGACATCTTGAGTATTATCAAACAAGCTTTCACACAGAACGTCATGGGAAAAGTCTTTCAAAAAGCAGCACCAGCATCCATTATGTATGCCACATTCCTACTGATGTTATATTTTAATGCACTTTTAATTAGTTGCATAAAAGATATAGAGATATAAAGCCTGAACAACTTTTGTTGAGACCGTTTTATACACCAGGGTGGAATTTTACTTTAAATGCACTTTGACCGAAGGTTGAATCTTGAAAAGAGTGTGTGGAAGTAATGGCAAATGCACTTTTCAAAGCTCTACCCTGCAGAAGTTCTCCCAGGTGTCCTGTATTGTGGGCTGCATTAACAACGACAGAGGACTTGTTCTTGTACTGCAGCAAGACCATTTACAATGCCGATACATTTCTGGTAAACCCCCTGAGAAAACATGTTATTAAAGCAACAGTCCACCATAAATCAAAATCAAAATTCTGTCATAATGTAGGCACCCCCATGTTGTCTCCAAACTCCATGACTTTTTTTTTTCATTTGTGTAAACTTGGGAGCAAAAGAATTAGAAGATTACCACCCTATAGCACTGACATAAGCACGTACTTAATGCATAGAGAGGTTTATTATTTATCATCTTATACCATACTGCAGGGAAAATAAATATTGAACAAGTCATGTTTCTTTTTTTCTGGGTATAATATTTGTAAAAGAGCTGCTGACTTGGAATTGAAGCAGATTTTGGTAAAACCCTAAACAATACAAACATAAAAAATAACAAAATCTATCAAATCTGATGTTTATTTTGTATTTTATAATGGATGGAAGCCAGGTGATTGGCTGGGCCATTCTACAGCTTGATTTTCTTTCTCTGAAAGCAGTTTCCTTGGCTGTGTTTTAAATCATTGTCTTGCTGAAATGTCCACCCTGATTTCGTCTTCATCATCCTGCTAATGTAGATGTTGGATTGTAGCAGCTAATATTAATTCACAATGATGAAGGGCAGAGATTTCTGCTGCTGTCTGGGCTTTCACTGCCTTTCTACAGCTTCCCTTTCTTCATGTGTTCAATACTTTTTCCCTGCATCATTTCATTTTATTACACCTAACTTAATTTGTAAGCTAATTAGATTTTATTTATTTATTTTTTGCATATATGGATTTCTTTGGTTGTTACCAACATATGGTGAACATTTCAAGTCAACAGCACCTTTAGGAATATGTTTTCTGAGAAAAATGGATGTCGTGTTCAGTAATTATTTTCCCCGCTGTATTATATTTCTCCATATTTTATCAAAATATGATGACATTTATTCAAAGCTTAATTCTAAAATCCCAGCAGAAGCTTCAAATGTAAATATGATGTGATAAAAATTTAATCTGGTACAGTCTTACATGAATCTGCCATCTTATTTGGAATATAGAATTTGGGTAGGTGTTAAGGCTGATATAATTTGAACAGATTCATTTTTTATTGTTTCTTTGAGGGCAAAAATAAGTTTGAAAAGGCTGAGTGATGGCATTCTGTTTTCATTCCAACACCCCCACACTGCTGGAGGAGGAGTGTAGAGCGATGTAAATATGTGTCATGGTGCTCATGTGAATCTCCAAAACACAGTAAGCCAAAATGTGGCCTGGAAAACTGTAGTATCCTCAATCCTCAAACAAGAAAACATTGTAACAAAAAGAAAAGATGATTCAATCAAAAGATGATAGAGTTTTAACTGTGGGTGGACTGATGTACTTCAGTGGTGAAGTACCAGAGGTCAGGTTAAAAACTTGTCTGATATCTGTGAAGTCTGTTATCTGTTAGTGTGGATGTGTGCTAGTGTGTCGATGTATGTTTGTGGGTTAAAGGTGTCCAGTTTATTTGCTGGGCGCAGAGAATTATTGCACGTTTGGAATCTATAGCCGCATACACAAGCCTACGTTTTCTTTGAGATCACTACTGGTCAAATTCACTATCATTTCTCCTGTCAGTTCTGTCTACGCTCTCCTGTCATCTTCCCTATCTATTTCTCTCATAACTCCTGTCTGCCTAAATCCATCACACTCCACTACAAAAGATCAAGTTAAACTTAAAGTCTAAAAAGAGACTTCTAAAAGAGACATCTTTCAAATAGACTCACCGCCATAGTGGGACTGAAGAGAATGGATGTAATTTGTGCATTAATTGCAAAGTTTAACCATAATAGAGTGAAAATGTAACAGAGTTGTAACAGAGATTTGCTTGTGTTATTAGTTCCTGTTACTGTACAAATATAGCATGAGTTCACAGCATTCAGACGCAAGAAACAACAACATTTTGCAGTATTAACAGAGATTATTTAATGTATAAAGTGAAGGCTGTCATGTGTTTTACATTTAAATACTGTTAGACTCCCTTCAAATTAACCAACCAACCAACCAATCAAATTAACCAATGAACCTACCAATCAAATAAACCAACCAACCAAACAATCAATCAAATTAACCAACCAACCAACCAATCAAATTAACCAACCAACCATCCAAGCAAATTAATCTACAAACCAAATTAACCAACCAACCAACCAACCAACCAACCAACCAACCAAAAATAACCAACCAAATTAACCAACCAACCAACCAGTTTATTTCATTCCTGGATGCTTTATTGTATGTCTCCATGCTTGTGATTTGTTTATTATATTTTATTCAAATTCACAGTTTCATAATTGATCCAGTCATTCTAAAATAATAAATGATTTCCAAATAGAGCAATACATGTCATAGAAAAAACAAATTGTCAGGTCTTATATCCTAAATATCTGGTAAAGCTGGAAAACAAAGGTTAATGCAGCATTATAAATGTTACTTTTCATTATTTAAATATGTGCTAAAAACAATTTTGAACTAGTTTACGTAAATAAAAACAAATAAATACATAAATACATATTATGGACATCAAACTTTTTATGTATTGTGTATTTTGGGCGACAGGTTGCAAACAAAGATTTAACAATATTTTAGGAGATTTTTAAACAACATAATTAAAAAAGAAGAAGAAGACGAAGAAGAAGAAGAAGAAGAAGAAGAAGAAGAAGAAGAAGAAGAAGAAGAAGAAGAAAAACACTTTTCTTTTGTTACAATACTTGTTTTGCAGTATTAACAGAGATTATTTAATGTATACAGTGAAGGCTGTCACATGTTTTACATTTGAATACCGTTAGACTGCCCTCAAATTAACCAACCAACCAACCAATCAAATTAACCAACCAACCAACCAACCAACCAATCAAATTAACCAACCAACTATCCAATCAAATTAACCAACCAACCAACCAATCAAATTAACCTTGAAGTTTTGCAGTATTAACAGAGATTATTTAATGTATACAGTAAAGGCTGTCATGTGTTTTACATTTGAAAAATGTTAGACTCCCTTCAAATTAACCAACCAACCAACCAATCAACCAATCAAATTAACCAACCAACCAACCAACCAACCAACCAACCAACCAACCAACCAGGTCGAGGTCAAAGATATAGCATAAATAATGCACTTAACAAATACAATTCACTTTTATAAACCCCAGAGTCAGGTCCGTTTATTTGTCTTTTTTTTGTGTCGTTTTCTTTTTCTTTTTTTTTCACCCAAAAATGTGAAGCCTATTACCTATTAACAAATTTCTTTGTCAACTACTGGCCTGCATGCAGGATGCAGCATTTGTAGTGTAGCTGTGTTCACAGATCTGTATGAACTGGCATCATTTTGAAAAGGCTGTTATTTTAGTATGTCCCAAATTTTAGATTTTAAATTTTTCAGCACACCAAAAAGGTTTTAGTATGGTTTGTTTATCTAAATAAGACAAGTAGGGTGCTGATCAACAAGAGGAGGCGCAATAACAGTCCATACACCATACTAATCTAGCAATACAACTGTTTATTGCTGGAACACATAGCTGATATTAATTATCACAATAATAATCATGAATCATACTCATGCATATCATTATTCGAAATACAACAAAATTGCATGAAAGGCTTATAATGCGAAATAAAGATGAGTAATAAAGATTACAGGAATAAAATATAGATAATAAAATGATTTGATATATGCCCAAGAGATGTGATATAAGTATATACAACCTCAGAGATGTACCATCATTTTACTCTTCAAAGACTGGGGAGCCTGTTGCAGTCACATTGGGCGGTGCGTGCTTATCGCACGGCTGAGCTTTCAATGTTTCAGCAAGAAATCCTCACCTTTATAGCCAAAATTAGGGTGCTGGCGAAAGGTCTGCCTATTACAGTAGGTAAGAGAGAAGAGTGAGTTGATCAGGCCCACCTTCTTTCCCAGCTAGATGCACATTATTTCTAATTGCAAAGCACAAATTTGAGGTTTGTAGAGTCAACATGATTATCATAGAGTCAATATTCTACCTCCTGAAATTTGGAGAAAGTTATCCTTAAGGTCATAAGACTCTTCTCTGGTTATTTGGTCATGCTTGAGGGTCAATATTTTGCCTCCAGAAATTTGGAGAAAGGTGTAAAGTTAACCTTAAGGTCATGAGACCCTTCTCTATTCATTTGATCGTTTGTTGAGCGCAACAGGAGAAAAACAAACAAAAAATTACCCATTTTCTATGGCTGTCTTCTGCAATATTTAAAAAAACCAAATGCCACAAAGGTTGAAAGTGAACAATTGTGATGTAAATATAACCCATAGTCCTTTCGCATTGGTAATTGTTTCTCATGGGGAAATCTGTGAAAAAAAAAAAAAATCTCCATATCTCTGTGATAAATTGCATGCTTTCGGGTGAAGATAATTTTATATTGGAAGGACCCAGAACCATGTGTTTCACATGATCATTCACACACTGAGTCAGATACTAGTAGTTATAGTTGGCCTGTGAGATTCACTTTTCTCCAGAGTTTTGCATGCAGGGAGTCAACATCAGCGCTGGCGCAGTCATCTTAACAACAACCAATTAAATTGGACAACTCAATAAAGAGAGCTAGTCAATAACAAACAGAGCGCATGGACACTCTGTAAAGCTATAAAGCAGGGGTGTCCACACTCGGTCCTGGAGGGCCAGTGTCCTGCAAAGTTCAGTTCCAACCCCAATCAGACACACCTGGGCTATCTAATCAAGCTCTTACTAGGCTTTCTAGAAACATCCTTGCGCGTGTGTTTAAGCAAGTTGGAGCTAAATCTGCAGGACACCAGCCCTGCAGGACAGAGTTTGGACACGCCTGCTATAAAGTCATCAACTGTACTATGTAAATAGTGAAAATCACTTATACCCTGCTAAGAAACAATTACTGTATGAATAGTGCTTATGTATTAGTTTAGATTTTTTTTGTATTTGTGTTATCTTTATTTATGGGGTGTCACGGTGGCGCAGTGGGTAGCACTATTGCCTCACAGCATGAAGGTTGCTGGTTCGAGCCTCAGCTGGGTCAGTTGTCATTTCTGTGTGGAGTTTGCATGTTCTCCCTGTGTTGGCGTAGGTTTCCTCCGTGTGCTCCAGTTTCCCCCACAAGTCCAAAGACACGTGTTATAGGTGGATTGAATATGGTCTCCGAAGTGTATGTGAGTGAATGAGTGTGTATAGATGTTTTCCAGTGATGGGTTGCAGCTGGAAGGGCATCCGCTGAGTAAAACATATGCTGAATAAGTTGGTGGTTCATCCTGATTAATAAAGAGACTAGGCCAAAAAGAAAATGAATGAATCTTTATTCATGTAATTTTTTTCTTTGTGTGTGTGTGTGTGTGTTCATGTCATCTGTTTTATTGCTAAGGTACCTTATATATCTTTAGTTGTTTCCATCTTAACAGATTAAGTTTCACACATGTATCTTGTTTAGTTCTCTGTGCAGTATTATACCTCAATTTTATCAGTTAAAGGGATAATTTAGGCAGAAATTTAAATACTGCCATCCTTTTCTCACTCTTGACTTGTTCCCAATCAGTTTGACAACACAAAATAAGATATTTGGGAGAAATGTCATAAAGAAATCTAAATAAAATCCAAAATTATTCTCATGTAAGAAAACTTAACTATTGACATCCATAATGAAATCTAATACGAAGGAAGTATTTCGTAACAGGTTTTTAAAATTCTTTAAAAATATCCATTTTGTGTTCAACAGAAAAAAAATTACGATGACATAATTCCCATTGTCCCTTTAATTCTTGGTAGTTATTTTTTTTGTTTGTTTCTGATTTGTTCCAGTTGTGTTCATTTTGATTATAGTTTTATAGTTATTAATGTGGGTCTTCATGCTTTACAGTTAAGCCAATATTTTGTTGACAGTTAATTTTTATCAGATGAATGTAGATGTACTCATTAATAAACATTTAAAATATGATGAACTGATAAATTTAAACATATTTGATGTCTTACAATATTGCCTTTCAGCTGTGGCCTGGGCAATAAACAAAATCAGCTCAAATGATCTGAAATGTATCTTTTTAAGATTCAAAACCAGTTCTATTTATGTTCTGCAGTCCTCAATCTAACTGGTAACAGCGACAGATATAGCTTATTAGTGTGTTTGAGTGTACTGGTTTTGGTGTAAGATTGCTTCATATTTATTTAATGCCTTTCTGGTTCATTCAAAGTATGACTTATTAATAGGAAAAGCACACACAGACACTCTATGTGGATTTGTAATGGCAATATGCATGCTCAAGACTGAATGAAGCATTCAAAATACATGAACTTCGGAATAAATAACACACGGATGAATAGTCAGTTGGAAAGATTCAGAAGAAACGGTTATTAGCTTACACATGCATTATATATACTGGTGTATATAATGATGATATACGGGATATGATGAAATTCTATCAATAATTACACACCCTCATGTCATTACAAACTCACAGACCTTGCTCTTTAATACAAATTAACATATTTTTATTTAAATTGGATAGCTCCCTCATCCTCCATAGATTTGTTCAGAAAGCTACTAACACATTTTCAAAACAGTCCATGTGTCTTCAGTGATTCAATTGGAATATTTTGAACCAGGGGTGTCAAAACTCGGCCCTGGAGCATCGGTGTCCTGGAGAGTTTATCTACAACTTGCTTAAACACATCTGCCAGAAAGATTCTAGTATATCTAGTAATCTTGATTAGCTGGTTCAGGTGTGTTTGATTAGGGTTGGAGCTAAACTTTTCAGGACACCGGCCCTCCAGGACCGAGTTTGGACACCCCTGCTCTAGACCAACTACTTCTACATAGTTTAGCTCCAATTTCCTTCAACACCCCCGCCTGGAATTTTCTAGTATAATTACAAAGAGCTTGATTAGCTGGTTCGGGTGTGTTTCATTGGGGTTGGAACTGAAATATGCAGGACACTGGACCTTCAGGACCGAGTTTGGACACCACTGCTTTAGACTTTTTTCATAGAACGCAAAATTACCTATTATGCTTTGCGTGTATGCATAAGGAGGATGCTTTAAACTTCTGTTGGCATAAAGCAGAGGTGTCCAATCTCAGTCCTGGAGGGCCGGTGTCCTGCATATTTTAGTTCCAACCCCAATAAAACACACCTGAACCAGTTAATCCGCCACAGCAGAACTTATCCAGCACATGTTTTATGCAGCAGATGCAATCAAGTACTGGGAAACACCCATACACTCTCATTCACTTACAGTGCATGTCTTTGGAACATGCTGAGAACATGCAAACTCCATACAGAAATGTCACCCGGTCCAGCCAGGACTCGAATGCTGTGAGGCGACAGTAGTAACCAATGAGCCAACCACACATGACTTTACCTTTCAAAATCAAAGTTGTGCATCAGAAAAACACTTTGTAACCCACTCAAAATGGTATTGCCACCTACTTTTGGATCGAGAGCCATCAGTTGAGAAACACTGCTGTAGCTGATGACAATTCAAAAGCATTGTACCAGAAGGCACTCGACGCTGTGATGCCCTCCATGCAGCAATGACAAAACAACTCTATACAAGAGACATTTGTGCATGCAAAAAAATAAATAATAATGACTTAATTCAAGTTTATTCTTCTCAGTGTCAGTATATAGCGCACATTCACAAGGTCTGTTCACTGAAGCATACTTCAGATGCCAGCATGTGACTTCCTCTGTTTGGAAAAAAAGCACATGTGCATCTGAGGTAATACATCAGCAGCATGACTGAGCACTACATGCATAAAGAAAACACAACGTTCTTGTGAATGCACACCAAACTACATCTAACTACACCTTTGTTTGCTGTGAAAATGCACCCCAAGCAGTAAAACTCACTGTGCCTTTAATGCCATTACATACTGTACCTCCTGTTGCAAGCAAAATGTACACTTATTTAACACTACTACTACTACTACTATGTAGTTGATTTTTTTTTATAAAGAATTGATTGAGAAATATTGAGAAATAAACTGAGATATAAGTTGATATCTAATAAAAAAATAAATAAATAAATGAGGGCACAGGGTAGTGGATGACATCCTGTAATGCCAAAGAGATTATATATTCACTGAAATACATTCATTGAAAATAATACATAATATTTTCCCCCCTAAATTTAATATAAACTAATTGTTTAAATTGAGATTAAACAACACAATTCTTGAGATTTTTGGGAGGGGACAACTTAATATTTTTATGTTTAATAAGTTAACCTAATCAATTTGTGTTGGGATAACATGAATGAATTGTGTTGAACCCTCCATTTTTTACAGTGTACTAAGATACAATATTTATCCTATGGGGACCGCAATGATGGCTCTTTTTCCTTTAAATTAATAAATAAATAATTAAATAATTAATTAATTCAATAAATAAACAAACAAACAAATAAACAAAACAGAAGAAAGAAAGATAGAAAGAAAGAAAGAGAAACCAGCGATGTTGAGAATATACAGTAGTGGTCTTTTGTAATCAAATATCCAGGATTCAGGGGAGAGGAAAAGGTCACATTCGTTTTTGCAGGGTTGAATGTCTGCAAATTAAGGACTAATGTGGCATAATCATCCCTCAGTCGTTCTCAAAGGCAGATGATTAATTTGCAGCATGTATAGGATTCAGTTCATTTAAGCCCAGCTCACACTGTGTGGTTTTTAATAATACTAAATGATTATAGCATGTCAGACTGCACGAACATGGCTCCCATGTCACACTGTAAGATCTCCGCTGTCATAATGTCAGACTGATCGATAATAAAGACATGCCAAACATGGAGGAAATCTCATCTCATTCATCCATGACACTTTTACTGTCCTGCATACTGAAGCAACCATAAGTATCTGTAGCGAAAAAATTGCATAAAATGCGTAAATAATAAAAACTCTTTTGACATTTCTCTGTGGTGGTTTGAAGTTACTGGATTGCGTTGTCAGATTCGCCGCACCTACATTAAAGTCTAGATAGGATACACGGCCGCCCGGAAGTGTGAAATGCACATCAATATAGCAGCATTTTTTATGACACGTATAACAATAATTAGTATTTTTACATTACCGTGACGGTTGGGTCTAGGGTTGGGATGGGGCAAACGTTAATAAAATACAATTAATGGGAAATTGAAATTATGTAAATCATTTACTTTAACTTCCAGTCTCAACCATCTATGATCTAGCAACAACCCACCCATACTTATTTCATGTGGGCGCCATTTTAAAAACAAAAGCGAGGCTGTGATGGGAACAAACCTAGAAGTAGACAACCAGCGCTGTACTTTGCAACAAAATGCTATGGCCTACAAACTTTTTGTGCTTTTGTCCCTTTGTTTATTGGTCTTAGACATAAGCCTGCTGTGAAAAGTGTCACAAACATCCTGAAAAAACAAAACCAAAGTTTCTCTGAGATTGTGTTATGTAATCTTGTTAAAATATATTTTTTAAAATAAAAGTATCGGAAAAAGTATCGTTCAGAACCGGTATCGAATTCAGGGTATCGGTATTGGTATCGAAAATTTGAAACGATACCCAGCGCTAGTCATCAGATCACTGCTCTTTTACAGAGTGCACAGATACAGGGACACTGGAGCATTTTAAAGCCATGAAGATCAGTTGATTCATCAGCAGATTGCTTGTTTGCACTTTTAAACATCGGTGAAGTGCAGTGAACTGATGTCCTTCACGACCGATCACAGTCATTTCTGTTGAGCTCTGGTGAACACTATGGCAAATCAGCACTATTTAAGAACACGCTCAAATGTTAGCAGGAAATGTAAGTTTTTTTTAATTGATTTTTTTTCTGTACTGATTGGTGCCAAAATTTAGTACTGTAAAATATTTAATATAGTGAAAGAAACAGGTTATTAACTAGAGTTTGATAAACAGTGTCTAAAACGTGTGTTTGGGAAAGAACGTTAGCTAATTTAGCTAATTTCCTTTAACTTAGTTAAAATGAGGTCTGATATTGCTTTTTATTTTCACTATCCATTTAGAATGGACATTCTGGTCACTCAGAAGGCGATGAAATTATATATTTGTGTCACTTTCTTTTCGCTGATAAGATATACAGCCAGGTACACAACAATAAACCACCGTTCCTTTGTAACTCCAGGTGATACTTCCGGATTTCTTCTCACTGCAGCCTAACTTTCGCTTTTAAAATGGTGGCCGCATGAAATCAGTCTTTTGGTTTTTGGTTTGACCCTTGTCACATCTTTTGTCACGCTGCAGGAAAGTGTCTGAAATTTTCACAGTGCCAGAACTTCAACAAAGAAAAAATGTGATCGTAACAGCCACTTAACAGCTGTCTGTGAACATATCGAACCAATGATCAAAGATCACAGATTCCAGCCTAGGATTTCAGGAATCTTTTAGGATTTCCCATATTTGTCTGTCATGACTAAATCGTGGCTGAAGTCCACGAGCTTATGTTATACTTTCAGATCAATTAGCATCAGTCTTAGCTAAAGTGAGGAGGTGGATTCATGCTGTAAATGCACTGAGATGAAGCTCAAATTTATGTACTAATTCCGGTTCATTTGAACATATAATTACTTTAATTGAGGTAATTATATTAAGGATTTATATCACATTGTCTGCATTAAAAACACTTTAAGCTGCTTAAAGTGAATAGCAGATTACTATTCTGTAAAAATGATCTGCCATTAATGGAAATAAAATGCTCCTGAGCCCACAAAATAAGCCTTTTTGATTTGAGTACTTAAAGGGGGAGTTCATCCAAAAAAGAAAATATGCTGGTAATTTACTCACCAGCAGGCCAGTAGCGCCTTAACAATGAAGAATGTTTAGTAGAAACAGTGCTCCTGGGGATGAATGAAATGCATGTCAGTGTTATCGTTTGTAAATTAACAGCAAAATTTCGCTGAATTATACCTCCAATTCTAAATAATTATGATTCCATATGATGATGATTATGTTCCATATATTAAATTAAAGCCGAGACTCTCCCATTTTCATTGATGTATGAGACAATTCAAAACGATTTGTAAATCAGTTTTTATGATGTGATAGTTCAAGAAGCATAAACGACAAGTCAACTATTGGGCATGGTACAGCAGCTTTATTTGTAAAATATCAGTTGAAAATGATAATAAATATATAAATAAAATATTATATAAATGTAATACTAAGAAATATAGAAAATATAAATTACTACAATATTGTTCTAGTAGGCGACATGGTGGCGCAGTAGTGGCGCAAGAAGGTTGCTGGTTCGAGCCTCGGCTGGGTCAGTTGCCATTTCTGTGTGGAGTTTGCATGTTCTCCCCTTGTTCGTGTGGGTTTCCTCTGGGTGCTCTGGTTTCCCCCACAAGTCCAAAGATATGTGGTACAGGTGAATTGGGTAAGCTAAATTGTCCGTAGTGTATGTGTTTGAATGAGAATGTATGGATGTTTCCCAGAGATGGGTTGCAGCTGGAAGGGCATCTGCTGCGTAAAACATATGCTGGATAAGTTGGCAGTTCATTCCGCTGTAGCGACCCCGGATTAATAAAGCGACTAAGCCGAAAATGAATGAATGAATGAATTGTTCTAGTATGTTAGTATAGTATTAGGTTGGCCATATACACAATCTTGTCAACAGGGGACATGCAGAGATATTGTGAGGAGCAAAAGTGGGTAAAAGAGGCATTTTTGTCATTTATTTTTTTATAATTAAAATATACTGAAGGATATATAGTTCACACTAAAATTCACCATACTCACTCTTCAGTGGTTCCAAACCATTCTGAGTTCCTTTATTTCTGTTGAACAAAAAATAAAATACTTTGAAGAATGTTGGCCACCGATAGCTCGTCATCCTCCAAAAAATAACACGCTATTGGATGTTATATTATCATTTGGGGAGTGCAACTGTTAAACGATCTGCCTTCTGTTTCTCATGCTTCATAACTGCAGACAAGTCCAACAGGGAATTTGTCAATGCTGAGCATCAGAATGCTCTCTAACTGAATTATTTTGCAGTGTATCATCCATTAAAATGACTCTAAAATAAGCTGCTTACCTTGACACAGGTCAACCGTTCTTGAAGTTTGGAAGAAGGAGCTGAAAAATCTTTATAGAAAGTGCTTAATACTTAAAATTCTAATTGATTATGCTAAAATGCAAATATGATATATGGAAAAATTAAGCATACAAGGCTGTGCTAAATATTTTCTCCAGTTCAGCTGTTAATTTTATGTAATTAACATGAATTATGTACTTTATGTGAATTATTGAGTCATATTTATTGAATTATATGCCCCATTAGTTAAATTAAGTATTACATCCAAGACAAAATGTATAAACTTAAACGTTTATTTGTATATTTAATTTACAGTATTTGTGTATTTACATGTAAATATATGCAGTTCATATGTAAGTACAAACTTTTATTTTGGATACTACTCTTTCATTACATTGTAGTTACTATGTAATAACATTGTAGTTACATTGTTGTAGCATTGTAATCATATCTATGACAGTATTGTAATTGTTTTTTGTATATTTCATGTTCACAATTTGTGTATTATAGTTATATACATATACACAGCACACATGTAATATGTAATTACAGGCTTTTGTCTTTGACGTACAATTACTATGTTGTGACATTGTAATTACCATGTCATTACATTGTAATCACATTGTAGTTACATCTAAGACAATATTTATAAATAGAAATGTTTCTTTGTATATTGCATGGAAAGTATTTAGTTATTTAGTGTTGTATACATAAATATACATAGTGCACAGGTAATTACACACCTAATCACTGTCATTACATTACAATTAAATTGCTATTGCATTATAATTACATCCAATGTAATATTTTTAAACTTAAATGTTTCTTTGCATATATCATGTACAGCATATCATGTAATGGTGTAAAAATGTAATTGCAATGTTATAACAATGTAATTACAATGTTATAGCAATGTATTATAATGTAAGGACAGTAATTAGATCCAAAATAAAGGTTTGTAGTT